>NEWO01000001.1:2128616-2166153 GCA_003013225.1 Phalaenopsis aphrodite
AAGAAGGGTTGCAATTTATCACAGATTCACAATAGGCACTTTATCTAATTCATTATTCTTTAAAACTAGATCAACCTCTATCACTTCAACTCAAATTTAATTGCTTAAGCCTTAGAGATTAGCTATTTTTGGCCATTTCGATCTTTAGGATAACTTAATGAAAATGTTACTAGCATTTCTCTTGTAACTTAAACAATAAGAATTGTGATTACAATCCCTGGACTAAATCTAATAGTGCGGTTGACTATCATTAGATTTGACACATCAAATGGACTAGCTACGCTGCATGCCCTCATTTTCGCAATAGGTGGTTGTGTTCACTCTCAATTGTTGACGTGAAAAAATTGATGTCTCTATCATTATCTTTGTATATATGAAAAACACTTTGATATACTCTGTTTTAAAGCTTCGTAGAATTTGATATCTATGCAGCAGTGAATATTATTGAATATTATCAATATAAATTTGTCTTGTCAATATGATCTTTTGTTTGTTTATTCTTCATCTTCATTTAATTTTGCTTGAAGTTTTATCACTATCCTAACACTGTAGGTTGAAATCTAATGATTCTTTGTATATGTGATTTTGTATTGCTCTGTTTTCTATGCTTCTGCCCAACTCCCAAAGCTACTATTTATGTGCTGCCAGGACTGATCTTGCTTCATGCTCTAGTGTGGTGCTCAAACATGTCGAAACCAAGGACACTTCAATTTTTGCTCTCTCCTTATTGCTTGCAATCTCAACTTCGGCGTCATAACTGACATCCATCCTCGTTTGGCCACCTAATCTTTCCTACATTATTTCAATCTTCTTCTGCCATCTGTTCTGGACACTTTTTATTTTCCTATAATTAATTGTTGGTGCATTTTGAGCAATTCTCTTTATACAAGAAAAAAAAAAAAGGGTAAACGTCTTACCCAGTATGAATTAATATTAATTAGAATGGATTTTATAATCACTGAATTTCTTATACTTATAAATTCATCATGATAAGCTCTTATTTCTAGGTTAAAGCTTTCTCCAAACAGCAACTTTCAACGAATGTTAGATTCGTGAATGGTTCTCACGATTTTCACGTGTTAATTCTTGCTTTTGGATATCATTTCCTTGCCTAACTTCTAACCTAATTATATTTTTTGCCTAAATTTTTACATCTGAAATTTAATTTTGCAACAGATTGTGATAGGCTGTGATGGAATTCGATCACCAGTAGCAAAATGGATGGGTTTTCCAGAGCCCAAATATGTTGGACATTGTGCCTTTCGTGGCCTTGGACTTTATCCTGCAGGCCAGCCATTTAAAGCAAGAGTGAACTACATCTATGGAAACGGACTCCGTGCAGGGCTTGTTCCCGTTTCCCAAACACAAGTTTATTGGTTTATCTGCTTCAACAGCCCAACGCCAGGTTAGTTCATTATTGTTGAAGAATTTCTGGTATATTCTGTTAAAACTTGTGAACTCTGCTTTGCCATACATTGCCTCTTTTTAAATTTTATTTCAAAGTTATTGGAAATTGTTAATATAATGGATAAGATTTGAACCAAATTCGATTCTGATTTTTAGATTTAGGGTCTATTTTAGGCAGCTACAGCTTAATAATAAACTGACTGTTTGTTTGTTTTTTATAATTTGAAAACAACTTTATTGTAGTTGTTTATGGACAAATGATCATTTTACCTCTGTTTAGCAATGTTTTTTTGCAACATGACTGTTCATACCAGTACATTTTATACTTTAAAAATAAATATCAAGCGTAAAATATTACAAAATAAAGATACACATCACTAAAAAGTGAGTATCATGACTACTAAAATTAAGAAAATGACTATTAAAATAATAACTAATAACATGATAATATTATTTTAAAATATAGACGGTGTATGTCAAGGACTAAGTCGTCCTTCAGGGATACTCTCCATGACTGATCACTTTTGGCAGTGGAATCTTCCTGTCCATTTGCCCATAAAAAATAGTCATAGTTTTTTATGATTCTTTGTGGGCACGTGTAAAACTGTCTCTCGTAGCTATGTGGTTGATGTGAAGCGAGCAAAGAACATTAAAGTTCACAATAGCAGTGCAATTCTTTGAAGGTACCAGAAATTTTCGAGCTTATCTTTTCTGAAAGCTTAAAAAAACATACTCTTAGACATAACATAACTAAAAGTATATAACTTAAGTAAATAATGAAAGTTTTATGCAACTGTGAGACCTTAAAGAACTCAATATATAAACCAACGAATTTATCATTATAAGAAGACAATAGACATTATAAAAAAAAAGATTTTTGGTTGTCTTTAAGCCACGTAATACCAAACTCGTGTATGTCACATATGCATATCACAAAAAAAAAATCATCTAGAAGAACCTAAAAAAACTAGGCACCGAAAAAAAAAAGAAGAACTTGGTTGTTTTCATTAGGATTTCACATGTGTCACCGATTAATAACGATATACAAGACATCCAAAAAACCCATAAAGTCAACCGTCTCATCATAGACCTCTAAAACCAACAAAAAAAGAAATGCAAAAGGAAAAAAAAACACTACACCAATGCCTCTTTAACCACACACAAACACATCAACACATCCAGTATCACCTCCTCTACACACCCATTGACACAAAAACAACCACACCAACACCTCCTTAACCACACACGAACACATCCACCATCACCAACTCATCTGCAACCATAAACCAACCACCACCATCTCACCCACACACAAACACATCCACCAGCACATACATATCCGCACACCAACCACCCTACACCACCACCTCCTCCTCCACATCCACGCACCAAACACCCTTCACCACCACGTCCTCATCCTTCAACATAAACAGATCCATCCCCACATCAACACCATAGGCCAACATCAACCAAATGTACAATGACTGAGCAGATGAAAAACCATAATCCCCCATTGCATGTGCATTCAAAACCAACACATATTACACCATAATTCAAGAACATAAAGGAGTAAGCATAAGCATTTGCCAAATCTAAAATCCCAAAAATCCAAGCCATTGCACGTGGGATCCCCAAATATCCCAAAGTCAAGCTTCACTGAAAACCAATGAAGCATAAGCATTTGTCAAATAAAAAATCCCAAAAATAAAAAAATTCAAGCCATTGCACATGGGATATGAAAAATCACAAAATCCAACTTGAATTGAGAAGCAATGAAGCATAAACATTAGCCAAATAAAAAACCACATTATTCTTGAGCACAGAAACCACACCAGCACCAAGAGTAACCACCGCACAGAGGAACCCACGGTGGGAACAAAAGCACAAAACCAAAAGCCACATAGTTAGGGTAAAGAAACCACCGCACAAAATTACCCAACACAGAGGAACCACTGCAAAGAAGAAACCACAACAACATCAGATACATGCACATTTCCAATATAAAAAACAATGGCATAGTTAAGGTAGAGATTACCCAACACAAAGAGGAACTACTACACAGAGGAACCACAGTACATACGAACCAACGTCTCATGAAGAAGCAACACCTCGCACTGATCAAAAGATCCAAACAGAGCTGTGGAGGAGATAAAGGAGAGGAAGAAGAGAACTCACCGAGAGAAGTACAACACCAATCTCGAGAGTCACAAGAGAGATAGAGAAGGAAGAGGAGAGGGCTGCTAAGGCAAGACGCGAGAGAGAGGATCGCAAGAGAGGAGGGCAGCTAGGGCAAGACGCGTGAGAGAAATGATTGCGGGAGAGGAGAGGTAGCCGCGTCAACACTTTACAAACGAACGCGTGCCGCGGGGGCCGAAACCGCGACCTTGTTTTGTTCAGATTTTTCATAAAATCCGCCACGTAGTCAAAACCAAACGCAAAGGGTCGTGTTTTCTGGTCGCACTGCGGTAAAACTGTTGCCCCAAACGGGGCCTTAGTGGCCATCAAACTCAAGATTAGGCTTTCATGTTTGCTAACTTATGATAATTTTGAAAAGAAACTGAAATCAAAAGAAAGGCTGCAACTCTTTACTTTTCTTTGTGAATGCCATCGAGGGTGGCAGGGATTTCTCTCAATTCAAAAAGAGGTTGGTGGTGAAGCAGCAAGCACATCAGTGGAGAGCCTAAGGTCAAGCATCCATAGCAATGCACCTCCTTTAGTTAAGGGAAGAGGTGATAGATAATGGTGAGATCATATATAGTTTGATTGGAAGGTCATTGAGCTCTTGGTGGTCAATGGTCTTGATTGGTAATGGTAAGTAGTTTGAGGTCAGGCCTTTGTGGCTCATGGTGCATGTAAACAAGGAGGACAATAAGTAGAGGAGGTGTCTAGTAGTTCTTAGGGTAGTGGTGACAAGCAAGTATGTTGCTTGTAATTGAATAATGAAAGAAAACAAATGAGCTCGGGTAGTATGTAATTATAGAAAAATAGTAGAAAATATTATTTTTCTCGTTCTTGTGATTGTCATTGCTCTAAATTCACTCTTTCTCCCTCCCTACAACCAATATTATAGCAATAATGGCTTGGAGGTCTACCAAAAGTGTGCGGATATGGCACATGGAGACGAGAAGGCGAGGACCAATTGGTTCTTTGGCGAGTATTAGGGTAAAAAAAGATGCAGATTCACGATTATATGTATAAGAGAATGTTACATGCACCTCTTTTTGAGTCAAAGTCTACTATCATGAGCCAAAAAGATTGGGATCTTTTGGACAGACGAGTGTTTAGAGTTATACATTTGTCATTAACAAATAGCATTTCTTTCAATACATTGTCATGAGAGGGTCACTATTGGCGTGTTGAAAGCACTGCTAAATATGTACAAAAAACCTTTTCAATAAACAAGCACACTCATGTGTACGTGGTGAGAAAAAATAAAAAAAAACCTTTCCAGCAAACAAGATGTAATTAAGGAGAAAATATTCAATTTAGGATGACTGAAGTCACTTACCTAGCAATGCATCTCAATGAGTTCAATCTGATTACAAATCAGTTTAACTTGGGTGGATATCAGCTTCAACAACTAAGTTCGTGTGTTGAGCTTGCTATTATCACTATTGAAAAGTTGGCCTGAAATTCTGACAACTATTAATGGTTCATATGAGTTTGCAAAAGCAAAGCTCAATGACGTCGATTGCTTGATTTTGAGTTAGGGCATTAGAAGATGTTAATCAGGTGAATGATTTTCATCTGCCATTTGATTCTTGAAAGCCAAGGAACAAGTGTGCAACGAAGCAACAAAATCGGTAGATCTAAATGTTTACAAAGAAGCCAATCAAATGGTCTTAGTGACGCATGCCAGCAGGTAATAAGATTGGCTAATTGAAAGGGATTATCTACAAAGAAAGGATAAAAAATATTCAAATCAGATAAAAAAATTGTGCGCTGTGACTAATGAGATCTACGATACACCTATGGTCCTATGGAGCCTTGTATCCTAGACTTAGGCTTCGTTTCAGAAAGCTTGGTCTTTCAGAAAAGTCCATTTAAACAGAGCTTTATCATAAATAGTGATATAAAGTTTTATTTATTAAAGATAATAATCCGTTTAATTAATGGTAACTTTTCAAACACAAAATGTCTAAAGCACTCCTCATTTATTGCAGCTCCCTATCATCTTGAAAATCCCCAACCAACCTTCTCATCTCGGCTAGAGCAGGCAGAGCGAGATAAAACTGAGATTTTTGGAGAAGAGCGAGAAGGATGGTGCAGTATGTTCATGGGGTGAGGAACTTTGCGGCGGTGGTATCGTCGAGGAGGGTGACAGTGTCATCTAGGCCAACAATGGCGTGCTCATAGCGTTCCACATTGATGAATCCGATAGGACAGAAGAAAAGGCGGTGGGATCGATGGCCGGAAGAGGAGAGGATGAAGTAAAGGAGATTGGGGAGGTCGGACAGATGGCCGACACCGGAAAGAGAGAGGAATGCTAAGAGAGAAGAAGAGGAGGGAGAGAAGGATGAGAGGGAAGAGAGGTGGAAAAGAGAGTGCTTGGTGTCGGGGGAGAGGGATTAACACAGATGATGGAGACTATTATGGACAACTTCATTTGCAAAATAGTTGAACAAAGTGATACAATGGGCGAAACTTTAGAGATATTGTTGTTGGCATCAATTTTTTTTTATCACACGTGTTGGATGTCCTTTTGAGTGATATGGGATCACATATTGTTTATACGTAGCATTTTGTAACTCGAAGAATCTATAAAACCCGTCCACATGCATTTCAAGAAAATCAGGATTTAGGGCTATACACCCTCGCAGTGGTCTAGGGCGCTCTTTGCATTAAAATCTTTGATATAAAACTTATAAAAATGATTATTTTGAAGTTTTGGGACCATGTTTCAGTGATACAAAGTCTCCCATGTTTTACAAATCGATAAAACCCTTCTTCAGACGCTTTTTACGAAGGTTGGGTTTACCAGGCTTGACTAGTGTTGAGGGGGCAGTCTCAGGCGCCTCGACGCCAAGGATCCCTAGGAGCCACAAAATCGAGAGCCCTGCAAGTAGGCGCTCAGCCTGGGTGCTTATGCGCTAAAAATAACTCCCGACAACAATGAAGCCAAAGCGGGAGGAAATTAGGCACTCGATCTTGTCGCGTAGGCGCCTCGACTGGCGCTTAGGCGTCATTCTGCTTTAAGATCCCAAATTTTCTTGGGATTTTGACCAAATCGAGGCTGACCCGAGCCCCCAAACAACCGAAAATGCTTGAGGCAAACGTGGCTATGAAGGGACTTTCTTGGACACTTGGAAGGAGCTCAGAGAAGAGAAGAGCAGCCATTTTTGGTGAAAAGAGGAGAAAAGAGCTAGGTTTTCTCTTGGGCCCTGGTGGAGAAAAGCTTGGGAGAAGAGTTTTTGAGTAGGTGAAGAAAAGATGAGAAGCTTCTTCTTCCTCCTCATCTTCAGCCCCAACTTCATCTTCTTCCTCCACTAACTTCTCTTCTTCATATTCTTCTTCCTCTTCCACCATTTCTTTGAATGTGTGAGAGAGCATTGTGTGAAGAGCAGTGATGTTTTTTTTTGGAGTACTTAAGAGTTTTCTAGCCCTTCTTCCCCCATTTCTTTCCTTTTCCTTAGCTTCTTCTCCTTTCTCACTTTCTTCTTCAACCATCTGATTTCCTTGGTGAAAAAGGAGGTGTGTGTAGGCCTATAAATGAACTAATGCACTTGATGGACAACTCGAACTCGGCTCGATTAAAACTCAATCATGTCCGTTCAAATTAGTAAATAAACAAGCTCGAACAATTTTTAAGAGCTCGAAACTTAAAATAAACTAAACATGAATATAGTCAAACTTGTTCATTTATGTTCACAAACAAACTCGTTTGCTGTTCAACAAGTAACTTGTTAAGTACTTGATATTAAGTTCGATTTTAGCTCGTATTATATATGATATAATATTTAAATGAAATTTAATCAACAGAATATATTAACTCATTTTTTGGTAGCTCGATGATAGCTTGTATAGTATATGTTATATAAATACTTAGATATTAAGTTTATGTAAGTTTTAAAGTTGTCATTTTTAGTTGTTTGGTAGGATTTAGGTTATATCATACTTAATTGCTATACAAATCAATCTACTAAACAACCATTTTTACTTATTTGATAGTATTTAGGGAGTCATGTTCAACAGGAAGGAGTTGTAATGATTTATGCTAACATTTTTCTCCATGTGTCGTTAAGCTCTTTTCCCACCGGACATGATTCACCACATTGCATATAGGTAGCTTTTATGCTAACTTGATTTTTGTGCAGGTCGAGTCCTTTTTTTTAAAACTTTATTATGTAACTTTTAGAGTTCTTAGGGGAGTCTGTACTAGAAATAAGGTACGAGCTCGCGTTTCAATGTGCTTGACACAGAAACCACGTGGAGGGGACCAGGAGCAATTAGCTCATGTCTCGTACCTTAATTTTATATTTTTACTTTGATGTATAATATTAGGACCAGACGTATATATGCAGAGCCTCACCATATTTTTGTTTTCTGGGATATGTTGTCGACCCAACGACATCTGACCACTGTTATTTATTTATACTTGGCTTGATTTGCTTTGCGCAGGGTGTTGTTATTTTCGTTTCTTTGATTGTGGCTTGTGTGGAAATCCTGCGAAGTATAATTTAGGTTCCTTAAGGATCTAATTTTTTTTAAAAATATTAATAATAAAAGATTAAGATTAATTATATTTTATGATTAAAATATTTTAATTATTTAAAGTCTGCACTTTATTTTTCTGCACAGCTTTCGGGCCGGTTTTAAGATGGGTTGCATGCATGACTTTATCCCTAGTCATATGTAATAGGGCTTCCATGGTTGGGATTTTAGATAATTGCATTATTCTGCATGTTCTGAGGAGAAGCCCCACATAGATTTCTACTTAGGTTGTTGTTTAGCATGCTTAAGTTGTTAGGCTTCCCTGAGGTATAAATTCTTTGTGTGATTGTTTTCAGCATTGTGGCTGGACCTCTCTTTTGTTTTCTTTCCGATGACTACCTTGTCATTTATTTAGCAGGTATAGGTCTCATATCTTTGAGCTCTACTTACACAGGGTCATAGGAAAGAGTTTCATTTTTTTGGCCTTAGCGCTATCGAGGTCTTCTTAGACGACACAATTCATGGATTGTTGAAGAGGGATCTCTGGTCGGGTTGGGTTGACTACCTTCTCGACCAAGTTGACTTAAGATTTTCGTAGCTTGAAACAACGGATTCATGATATACTAACCTGATTACCTCTACCTATTTAAGGATTCTACTTCTTTGTTAAAACTCTTTAAGCTCATTAGTTCTTTGTGACTTCCTTGATGTCGTCTTAACAACCCTTATTGTGATAGACCGCCACTCGTTTGGGATGTAGTGATTAATTATCTGCCCGTATGATCTGGTTAGGCCTTGAAGCATAGAGATGTTCATGTAAAGTCAACCTGGTTAGTTCTTAAGCCTTGTTTATCGGCGTGTCGTCGTTCATTTGTTAATATGAGGGATTCACCCTCTCCCATGTGGCTCAGTATAAGCTTCCTAGTTGGTGAGATGCTTTTGATCAAAATAACCATCCTTTTGGTGATCTATTCACCAATTATAATGATAATGTAAGCAAGACACCTTTTATCTAGAGTATTTTTTTGTATCCCTAAGTTGTAGTTAACTAATACGATACGTTTTTTTTAGTGTTCTTGACTTTTAGAGCAAAAATATTTATTTTGGTTCTCTGGTTATGGATGACTGATGTAGGGATTTTATTGGTGGATATCGTGTTTCAAGATATTTTGATCTGATAACGTTCGAATTTATATTGTCAACCTATCACATGAGAATTAACTTATATGTTTTTCATATTTGTTTTTAAAATTTGTTTGTCTATTTTGTAATTCTTTTCGATTCCTCTCTTTTTTGGATCGCTTCTATGATCTGAGAGAGAGATTTATTTGAAAAAGAGAATCATACAATGATGTATAAATAGATAAGCCGGCGACTCTGAGTTCCATTAAAAAGAACAAATAATAGTTGCGATGTGAAACGTCGAGTAGATGACGTTTCGTTCCACGAGCTTCCAACAATGCTTCATCACCAAATTGAAGACCTGCATTTTGTCTTCTCTCCAAAAGGAGCGGGGCTGAGCCGCTGCGTCAAACAAGGTCTTAGGTGCATCTTTTCACTATACCCAATACAAAGTGTTTATGGCTTGACTAATATGTAAGAGCTTACTAGAAAATTTATCTAATTGATGGTGAATTCTTAGGTTTCATATGAATTGGTCATGTGCATATGAGTATGGTAATGGAACTACGAGTGCTTTTTAAAATGTGGTACATTCCTAGTTTGAAGATGAACTTGATCTTAATTAGCTTTGTGGAGAACGACTTGTCACAAACTTTTGCAGTGATCCTTAGAACGTGGCCAAGGGTGCTAGTAGTAATAGCATGGAAAAGCAAAAATGGCTTCTTGTATATGACATGAAATGTGGGAGCTACAAAATCACGTGTTGAGGATTATGGAGGTGTCACATGGGATAATTTCTTGTCAAGTGAGAGATTCCAAAGAACAGGATGATGCTGTTAGGTAAATGGTATATTGGAATCGAGGAGTGTGTTAACAAAGCAGAGGTTGTTTTAAAGACTAACATGTTTATTATTAATTGATTGAGAAGAGGTGCTGTGTAGAGATTATTCTATTTTATGAAAACTCATAAAAAATTATTCTCAAGTAAAAAATTTATTAAGATGTGCGTGACATACTTTCCGCATATTTCTCTTATAAAAGTCTTCGATAATATTTTTAAAAAATGTGATTGTAATTTTCAAGTTGATGGCTATCAAACTCAACATCAAATTCACATTTTATCTAGCTTCATATGTGCGGCCTCATGATGCTCTATAAAAATAATATCAAAATGTAGGTTACAAGTCTTAGGGGGTGTTTGGTAGCATATTTTAAGTTGGATTTAGTCATAGATTTAATGTAAATCCAACCAAACACTAAAAATATGAAACTTAAATCCCACGCTCGGTTAAAATCGAATATTCGTTGGTTCCTTCTAATTTTTGACGTAAATCCGGATTTATTAGATCTGATTCACATACGGATTTGAGGGAGTGGGTTTGCGAGCATTCCTCCGTCAAAATGTGAGTTTGATAAACCCAGATTTATTGGATTTACTAAATCCTACTTGCCGTAAATCAGGGAGGCAACCAAACACCACCTTAGATTATCCTTATGGATTCCATCAAGGGCAAGAAGGATCTCTCACATTTCAAGAGAATAAGGCCGAAGTGCGAAGGCTAGCATGCAAGTTCGTTAGTGGAGAGCCTAACTTCAAGCATTGATAGTATTTGGGGTGTGCTTTTCTCATCATATTTCTCTTGAAAATATATTCTAATAATAGGTTGGCCCTTTTTTTCTAAACATTTTTCTTTGTTTTCTTGCAATTTAGTCTGTAGTTCGATGAACTTGCATGCTTTTCACCATTCTTTTGGCTATTAATTTTTTTTTTAAATAACAATCGCCATCTTTTAAAAATTGTTTTTATGGTCAAATTTTGCTTTCATGCACGCCAAATCACTAAGGTGGTCCTTAGAAACCATGCCGTTGGATTTAACCCAGAAGTGCCATCACCATTCAACATATGCTTGACATTTCAATGACAGATAATAGTAAACCTATAACGGATTGTTACGCTATTTTAGCTGATCTACCGCATGATTTCCATCTTTTGAATTGTATAAACCATATTTTAAATAATAAAAAAATTAGTTTTAACCATGATTCATGTAAGTATTTTAACAAAATGGCGTCTGCATGCTCCTAATCTTGATTTCTAATCCTCCCACTTTTAGATCATGGCATTCCGTCCTATTTTTAATTTCTGCTATTTTTTTTTTTTTTTTCGGTACACATTAGAGAGCAATAAATTATTGCCAGATTTAGGTTTTTATTAAACTACAAGAAAACACCTCTGTTATTATGATTTTTATTGGAGAACATTCCTGTTACACTGTTGATTGATATCTGATACTTACCAAAAAGTTATTTTTTATATTTATGTCATCTAAATCTTTCATATCACATAAAAAAATATCACTATTTTAACTTTTAAAAAGTAAAATACACCTTTTCATACATAGATAAATGTGGCGTCTATCTAAAGAATAAAATTTAGGCGTTAGATACGTAAATACATAGGAATTAAGTGGCATCTATGTAAATCTTCCTACTAACAAACCCAGCTTTCATCACAGTTAATCTGTATCAAAACAGGTCCAAGAGTTGATGATCCAAGCATTCTTAAAAATCAAGCTCTCGAGCTTTTGAGAAACTGGCCTTCAGATCTGTTAGATGTCCTGCACAACACACCAGATGATGTTGTGATCAAGACACCATTAGTCGACCGATGGCTTTGGCCCGGCTTTAGCCCGCCGGCGGCGGCAAATAAAGTGGTGGTCGTCGGCGATGCTTGGCATCCGATGACGCCTAATCTCGGCCAAGGTGCATGCTGTGCCTTAGAAGACTCGGTCATTCTTGCAGGAAAACTCGCTGCGGCATTAAAGAGAGGCAATGATGAATCGGTCGAAGCGGCTCTCAGATCTTTCAGCGAGGAGCGGTGGGGTCGAATGTTTCTGCTTACTGCTCGGGCTAACCTGGTCGGCTCGTTGTTACAGTGGGATAATCCGGTGGTGTGTGGATTCAGGAACAATATTGTGATTCCTTGGTTTGTGAGGTTAGCGCCATTTTTAGAGCATACAAACTTTGAGTGTGAATTGCTGGAGCCAGTAGCTTCTACCTGATTAAACCTGTTTTGTATGTATTTGCGAACTAGCAATTTGTTATAGATGCAAACATATAGGTTTAGATTGCAAAGATTTTTGTTTTTGTTGTGCTTATTCCTGACTTGAGTCTTGGTGTATCCTCTTGGAGATTATTAGGTGCACATCAAGGATTAGTTTTGCGGGGGTACATATAAAGCACTTAAAACCTTTCTAGTACTAAAAAAAACAGAACTCTGTTATGCTTCGTTGGTAAGATCGTCTTATTTATTTATTTTCAGGCAGGTATGGGTTTGAATGAGTCAACTTAAGATTTTTCACATAGTTCCCAACTAAAGTACTAATGTGCTATTCGTTCGAGCACACATGAAAAGGGTTTGTTTGGCTCAAAATTTTCTTTTAATAGTTTTATGACCATTTTTCTTTTAATAGTTTTATAAACATTTTATAAAGTCCTAAAAATTATATTTTTCTTTTAATAGTTTTATAACCATTTTAAAAGTCCCAAAAGAACTCTTAAGTTCATGTTTCGTGTTGGCGAAGAGAAAAAAATATTGATCCGAGAAAATCAAAGTAAAATTTTGAATTGAAGTGCGTAAAATAAGAAATTACATAAAATTTAAAGAGCATCATGATTTAACATGGAAAAATGTGAGAACGAGAAAAAAAAATTATGGAGTAATACTACACCACGATATCTATTATGAAAATGAGAATTGTACAAATTATACAACACTCGAATCTCTCTATACTTTTGTAACCAAAAAATAATACGCTTTCCTCTCATTAGCACAAGAGAAAATCTTGAAATTTAACATTGACACATATAAATCACGCAAAAAATACATAATTATAACCCTTGAGCTGGTGGAATAGGGTTACTAATGCTTGGACACTGGGATTGGACATTGTGGAACGCTCTCCTCGCGGTGGGCCATTGGCCTTCGAATGCTAGGGTGTTAAGCGCTATGTTTATGGGCCTGCATTTGAACCTGAGTTGGGTTTTGTGGCACCCCTTATTAGCTATGGAGTGTCGAGCGCTCAAGTCCCAATCGTCGGGGTGCTACAACGCGTGAAACATAAAGCAAATTTTTCGAGGGCAGTGCCCCTAAACCCAAAATAAGAGGGACACCCCTCTAGACCCCGACAAACTCGCAATCAAACATAAATGACAAAATTGAGGGCTTTGAGTGAACAATTGATCAACACAATCAAACTCCACATAATAATAACTTGAATATTAATTAAAATCAATTCCGCTCATCCAAAACTACATCTTCATAATAATGAACTATAATGTGGCTCAATCACGCCTTAACCTTCCTTAACTATAATTGAAGCTAAGCATAACATTAGTTTCTTAATTGTTAAGCATTATTCAACATGTCTACAAGATTTTGAGCTATGTGTATATTCTCCGAAGATAATTGATTACCTTTTAGGAGTTAGTGTATGAAATGTTACCTTAGATGAATGGCTTTCTTCCTAGGATGAAATGTCACATTATTTGCTAGACGAATAACACTCATACTGTCACCATGAAGCTTTCCTTTCCCTTGCTCCTTGCTAAGTCCTATCATAAAACTGTGCAACTGAATCATTTAATTGTTGGTCCCGGTGACAACAATATACTCAGCTTTTGTAGGTTATAGAGGAACAATCTTACATAATCTGAAATTTAACCTAACTCGCGGTTGTGTTCTCCCAAAGTGAAGATATAACATGTTGTACTTCTTCTACCATCAATATCTCATGTCATATTTGAATATATCTATCCTTTCCTGCATTTTAAAAGTAAAGTGCCTTGCTGACTATTCATTTCAAGCATATGAGAATCTCATTCATCGCCTCCCAATGATGTTTCTCGGATTGCCCATGTATATGCTGAGTGCTTCCACTGCATATGCAATATATGATTATGCACATATCACCACATATATCAAACTTCAAATTGTTGAAATATACATAGCTCTTTTCATATGTGTTTGTTCCACTTTAGACTTGGACAATTCTCCCGTAGATGGTTTAAATTGATCACATAAGGAGGTGCAAACTGACTTTGCCCTACTCATGTTGAATATGTGCAAAACCTTCTAAGACAACTTCGATTTACTTGCACTCCTGTCCCTACTAATTCCATTGCTAAGATATTTTTTTGTTAGACCTAAATCTTTCATTTCAAACTCTATCTAATAATTGCTCCTTCAAGTCCCTGTTCTTCTCCATACATGCTCCTGCAATCAACATATCATCCATATATAAAATAAGCATAATATAACAATCATCAAAAAGTTTAATGAAGTAGTAATGATTTTTCTAACACTTTGTGTGCACACAGTCTGATATAAATCTGTCAATAAAACATCTTTTTAGGTCTACAAATCATGTATTCTTTTGAAGGAACTTCATATCTCCGTGATTATATCATATACAATTATTCGGGCACTAGGGTGTCGACAACTGTGTTTCTAGAACTATATATGGACTCAAATTGGGTGCGGACCCCGTCCTGGCACAGAAGCGTTGAGCACTCGTGTCACAATGGTCGGGGCGCCACATCCGGAGCATGCAATAGAATATCGCTCTACATTTGCCTGACGTTACATAGTTATGTCATTTATGTCCTCGCATCTATTTGGGCATCCACACATATAAAATGACAAAGTCATGTCCATAGTTTGTTTCTAATAATTCGTCGTACCTTTCATGCAAAATTATCACTTTATATTTTTTTTATACGCACTCCTTTGGTCAATATCGACTGTACAAACTGATTCATATTTTGGAAGACTTGCATACCTACCACTCAATCCTATCCTACGAATTTAAATATTTAACACCTAAATTGTAATTTTTATATACATGACATCTTGCCTCTGCATGAAAAAAAAAATATTGCATTTTTTTAATTTAAAATAATATTATTTTTATGTGATATGAATGATTGGGCGGTAAAAATATAAAAAATAAAATTTCAATGTTAGATATGTAAATACATAAAACTTTGGTGGTATGCATCTAAATGCCCGTTATATTAAAATCCATAGCAATAAATGGACCTACTTTGCAGACTCTTTAAAAAGCATTGAATATTTTGTTATTTTAAATAAATCTTAAATTATAAGAATGATTGTGATATTAAAACAATGAACTGATCTAATTTCCGTGGATGAAGTGTTTAGTTTTTTTTTTAATATTATTACACATATTATATTTTATAGTATGTATTAGTATAATTTTATAAGTTGAAAAATTACATACATACCGCACAATTTTTATGTATTGCATGTCTAAAAACAAAAGTTTGATACTTACATCTATAAAATTTGAAGGTAAAAAATTGATAAATTTTAAAAAAAAGAACAAGAGAGAAGGTTTTTATATAAAATGAAAAAAATGAAAATGATATACACAAAAATAAAAAAATAAAAATGAAAAATATAAAAAGAAAAGAGTGTAAATACCAAATTTTAGGTTGTCATAATGTTATATATTCATAATATTCATTTCTTTATAAATAGTCATGTAGTGTATGTATGTGACAAATGTCCGATATTTATCCGACACCACTTTATCATAACCAATTAAAAGTAAAATTCATATAATATATGAACATGTACATCCTTAAAAATTAAATTTAAATTTAATAAAGTATTAAAGTATTTAATAAAGTGTTAAATTTTAATGATTTAAGCTGTATCAAATAATATATTTCAAATTTTGCATTTAATATTCTAAAAATAATTCATGTTTAATTTTTATTAAATATTATTATCTTTAATATAGTTTTATAATATATATGATAATTATTTATGCTGAAATATTATTATTTTTTCATTGTACAAATATTAATTATTATTATTTAAGTTATTTAATTTATATGATTAATAATATTATTTTTAAATTTATAGTATATAAATATATATATTTCGTCTCTAAGTAGACCTTCTTTCTACCACGTCGGTTGGCCATTTCAACTCGGATCGTTTCCCATTTTCCAGACCTCTGCCTCTGTCTCTCTCTCTCTCTCTTCCTCTCCCGTCGAATTAAGTGACTTTTGATCGGATTTCTGTTCCAGGGAAAGGTCGCGTTCTCGAAAATCTCAGCGAAGAGGGCTAAATAAGCAAGGAGCAGTTCCTTTGATTTGTCATAATGAATCAAGAGTAGTAAGTACTAGACTCAATTCTCTGGTTTTTCCCTAATTTGTCGAGGGTTTGTGGATGTAAGTGGGATCAGATCGTTGTGCCGAGCGGCGCATTTAGATCTTATGGGGACTTCCATTTATGATGAATGAACGATTTAGTTTTGAATTTCATTTGGTGATTTTGGATTGTTGGTTACAAGTTTGATCGGGTTTTGATCATGATTTTCTTAAATTGTTTGTGGAGATCAGGTTTTGTGGTTTTAGATCTGGGGTTGCTATGGTGTTGCGGGTTACGCTTGTGTTTACGTGGCTTGGTTGGATTTCAATTCACGATTTGTTTGTTTTGCCCGTTGCTGTATATTATGGGTATCTTCTTGCTTTTATTTTCCTTTTCTTGTAGGAATAGAAGGAAGTCATGTCGACAGTTGTGGTTATTGAGGAAACTTTTTGGTTCTTATGTATGGTTTCTCTGCGATTTGGGCGTGGCTTGGGATGCTTTTTCTGTGTGGGATTGTTCGCAAGGTTTTCCTTAAATTAGTGTGGCTTCATTGATAGCTTGCATCATTTAAAGGCGGATAATACCTTATGAACAGGATTTGGAACACTTAAGGTGGAAGAACTAGGCCCTTATTTCTTATACTTTAATTACGCATCAGAGAACGTATTCTCAATGAACGATTGGTTCATTCATCAATTTGGTCTCGTTTTGGCTTTCAATTCCTTTTCTAGGCTAGTGCTATCCATAATACTTTTAGTTAACCTTCACTGCAATGTGAAGAAATCATCTGCTTAACTAATTGTGTGATTACGACCCTTGGAAATTGCTCTTAGTGCATACTATGTGAATGTTATGGAATCCTAGAAATATGTGTTCTCTTCTCAATTGGGAAGATTTTTTCCTCATTTCTTTGTTTTTTCTTCTAATTTTGTCACTTGTTCAAAAACATTTCTCTGACTGTTCTGCAGTTTTTGCTTGGTTACTCTTGCACGTCATGCTTAAGAATCTTTGATAAATTTTCAAGGTGTCAGATCAATGCATGTTGAAGTTATTATAGTTATAGATGATGGGGCACTTACTAGTAGTAGAAGTACTTCTTGAGTGATTGATGAGTATTCAATTGTAGTAGAATTTAATCAGGGATTAACATGGAGTCTATATCCTTTTGTATTGATTATGAAGGTGCTTACTAAAATATGCTTATTGCAAACAACTACTCTAATCAAGGAGGCATCCACTGAAATAGTGAAAAGTTGAAACAATGGAGAAAAATGAAAATGCTTACCCCCTATGGGCTTTGAATTAGTTGAGCAAAATTTTAATGTATGATTTTTTTTTTGTGAGTGTATAACAAGTTTCAATTCTTATTTTGAGAAGATAAAATGTTACTTAAATGAAATAGGATTGTGTTTTTTTCTATTATACAAATGAATGGGATATATGTGAGGATATTAATCCTACAGCTAAATTTGGGTGATTAAAATAGATAAAGTGCATAAAGAATATTATGAAAAGAGAATATCTTGGATATTTAGGGCTAATTTTTATAAAGGCATGATTGGGTTGGTGATTTTTATGAGTTATAATTAAAAAAAGTTGATATCTAAGTTGAGTATAATGATAATGATTTTGTTAAGATGGATGTAAGCCAAAATTAGGTAGAATGATTTAAGGAAAGTTTATAGTAATTTCAGTGGAATCTGTTGAAGTGAAAGTAATTGAAAATAGGCTTTGGTGTTTTGGACATGCTCAATAAAGCATAGAAAATTCCTTATTAATGTATGGATAGAATTAATGGGAGATTTAGATGTAGAGGTTTGACATTCTAAAACTAGAAACATATAAAGTGAAGAGGGAAGGAAGTGAGAGATGCTGCTAAATAATAGAATAAAGGGAAAGCTTATTTGGGTATTTTTCACAAGGTGTTCTTCTTCTTCTTCGAGTAGGTATTGCTAGTTTTGATTTTATCATAAGGAGATGCTTTCATTTAGACTCACATTAGAGAAGGAAAGATAATAGTTGCAGTAATAGCTACATTGACACCTTTTTTTTCTTAATTTTCAACATTTCTATTTATAACAGGTGGTTGTGTTCTTTTTTATTGGCATAGATAACGTGGCATCTCTATCCTTTTTTCTAACTTTGTATGACGAGAAATCATTGATGTCCTCCTCTTGAAGCTTGATATTGATCTCCAACCAGTTGTGGATGTCTGAGGATCTTATCAAAACATATAAATTTATACCTTGTATCTGCTGGCACCCTTTTGCTTATTTTTTGTTCAGAGTTGTTTCACCATCCTAATAGAGGAAACCTAAGGTGACATAGAAGTTTTTTTGAAATGATTTGCAAAGAATAAGTTAATGCTAAAAAAATAGGAATTCAAAATGATAATTCAAAAAGCCAGATGATGCTAATGACAATGATGAATAACTTGACTTCTTACGACTCCATATAACAATAACTATTTATAGTAGGAGAAAGGGTTCAAAATAAATTGAAAAAATCATTCTCCATATGTCTGGAAGGATTGATAGATTTCATTGGTTTTAATGGCTTTGAAAAAAAATAATTGTTAGATCTTATCCCACATCATGTTACTCTTTCGACAAATATTTAAATGGTGGCGCTCTCTCTCTCTCTCTCTCTCTCTCTCTCTCTCTCTCTCTCTCTCTCTCTCTCTCTCTCTATATATATATATATATATATATATATTCAGGCGCTCCTAATGTGAATAAATATTTGTATCATGCATGTTACTAGACAATGGATTTCATTTTCTTTATCTTGATCTCTAGAATTATTGTTTCTATTTAAACTTGGTGAGCTAATCTCTCCGACCTTGCCAATTACATCTTCCTCAGTTGTATGTCTGGGTTTGAGTTTTTCTTTGTTTGTGTTCCTGTTATTGGATGCATATGAATCAATATATGAAGTTTCTTCACTTGTGTCTGATCTTATTCTAAATGAGAATAAAGTGAGGGATGCGTTATCGAACAACCTAACTTGTTTGAAGCATTTTTTTTAAATGTTTTCTTGGAGTGAAAGAAGTAAAAAAATCCAACGAACATTTTAATGAACCAAGTAAGAATTTAAGTTAAAGCATTATATTTTACAGTTAACATTCTGACGAGTTTTATTGTACTACGCAAGCGATTATGCTTATAACTATGTGAATTTTTGCAGCATCATCATTTCAAAATCTTCATAGTATTTAGAAAAGTGAAGCTTTATGAAAATTGTATGGTATAATCATATGTATGTTGATAAAAGAAAATTGTTTAATGGCATCATGGCTGATTCAAGTGTCACTTGCACAGGTGTATATGTTAATGTCTTTTACCCAAGAGCTCACATGTATTAATTTATTAGCATACAGTGGAGAGCTTAGCTTTTAAATCACAGCATTTGCGATAGAATTTTTTTCAATGAACCCTCCTATTTGTTTGCATGTTTTTTAACTAGATGTCAAATTATTTGGGTAAATCCTTATATTTTGCTGAGAAACCGACTATTTTCTTAGGGTAATGATTTTCTTTTTTTTTTCTGGGTGTCATTTGAATGTGCATGCTACAGACATGAATTAAAGCCCATCACCTAGGTTTTTGAACGTGGATATAGTAAACTCGACCACATTCCATGTATGAACCAGCATGTTATTTTTATTTTTGGTATGAAGCTTTCTGCATGCATGCATATTTGAGATTGATGCCCCTTCATGTATAAATAAATCAAGTATTGGAAATGAGCTTATTCTCAGGCCATCTTTTCTTAAAACTATTTGTAAAAATGATTTTTATTAAAAAAATCAATCGTTATATAGAATTATTAACTTTAATTTGTTTATGTTGCAGTGATTATCTTTTTAAGCTTTTGCTTATTGGAGACTCTGGTGTTGGCAAATCATGCCTTCTCCTAAGATTTGCAGTATGTAACAAAAACCTATATTGCTTGTTTGAATATTATTAACTGCTGCTAGTTTATAAGCTTCTGGTGAAGTAATTTTGTTGCACTCATATGTTAACCTCCATATGTATTCCGCAAGACAAGTTGATTGGACGTGAATATATCTAACAATAAATATGATATTAATCAAATCAAGGGTGTCAAAAATGCTTTAGAAAGCCTGCTTGTGAGCATAAATTATGTATGTGATGATGCACAAGTTAAGTCAAAACCTCTTCAATTGTCATTAAAGTTGTTCAAACAAGGCTCGTTCATAAAACAAGTTATAACGATGGCTTCAGAGTATCAAATTATCTAAGAATGGACGTTCACAGTCAGTCTAACATGTCAAGACAATGAGTATCTCACACGATGACACACAAATCATTACTAGGGGTGTAAACGAATCGAACACACGACCGAACAAACCTTGTTTTTATGTTCGATTCGTTTGAAATTTAGTTTGTTTGAAATAAGTTCGTGTTCGAAATTGTTCGTGAAGTCGCTGTTCGTGTTCGTTTCTTAACGAACAAGCCGAACACGAGTTGTTCGCAAACGACGAGCCAGTTGACATCCCTAATATTAATATATATAAATAATATATTATATTAATTATATAACTTATTTTATATAAATATATAATATCTATATTAGTATATTACTAATATAATATATTAATATATTAGTATTATTATTTATTATATATTATAATTTATAAAATTTAATTTTTAAAAATATCATAAATTATATATATAATTATTTTAAATTATTTTATATTTCGAACAATAACGATTCGAACACGAACGAACGATTTACTGTTTGTCTCATTTACTTATCGAATGAATCGAATACAAATTTATTGACGAACCGAACAACGAGCTTTTTTGACGACCCTAATCATTACTGATTCACTTTCAACTTTGTCAAAGTTACCAAAATGATATCATTTGTGAAATGAACTTCATCAATTACTTATGGTGCTTCAAAACTAATTGACTGAGATGTTTGTGTTCAAGTCAAACAATCATAATAAAAATGACAGACTAAGGATGCGATGTGCTTGAATTGGGCTTGATTCATCCCAAAGACCATCAAAATTGTTTTAACAATATTCGTTCGCAAATTGGATAGCAAAAGCTCGTCCAGGTTGTTAAAATTACTTAGAGAGGACACCTATATAGTCTTGCTTTCCCACGCGCAACCTATCAACACAAATCTCAAGGCGGCAACACAAATCAAAATGGTTGATGAAACCATACAATTTTTGTGTGAAGATCTTTACATAAATAACAATTTTTATGAATAACTGATAATGTATACATATAATATTTTTATTAATGTCGTTGCAAAAATCAAAACATGCATGTTAAGTGTTGATCTCCTGTTATAGCCTCTTGCTCCGTTCGTACCCATACCCAGTCGCGTTCATGTTTCATTGTATTAAAAAAAAAATGGAGAAAAACCTAAATCTACTACCTAGCCGAACTCACTGGCCAACACTCTCTACTCACCTGCGCCGCATCTCTTCTCCCATTTCCACACCCACTTCTTCTCACACAGAACCTAAACTTATCCTCTTAGCTTCTCCTCACCTTAGCCGCACAGATTCCATGCAAGGAAGCCGCTTATTTAAATCCACCTCCATTTCCTCATGCCAGCCCGCCTGCTACCTCTCCCTAGCCTTGTGATTTTCTCTCTCATACTTCTCTAATTCCAACAGCACAACCCACTCGCTCCACTCACAACACCCAACTCAGCCAAAGTTCCTTTAGCATGCCTGCTCGCGAACCAACCCTCTCTCTGTCATAAGAGCCCCATCTTCCTACCCCCTTGCTTTTTTGCACACAGCAACTCGCACCGCGAGCTCGTTGTTGCTCTTACCCTTCTCCTAGCCCTAGAACGCCATAGCAACCCTTTCTCTTTGTCATTCGCACACACCAGCTCCCCCTTAATGCACAAACCCTTCTTTCAACTCAACCACACTGCAACTCGACTCAACCACCTTGCTCCACCTTCCTATCAGGCACCATAAGCCAAAACTCGTGAAGTTCATAACCCCACAACTCTCTTGTCATCAAACTCGTGGCCGCCATCTGAACCCCTAGTTGTCACCATTCCTATGTACCCCTTTTCCTCCCTATCTCTCTCTCTAAATAGAGGAAGATCTCCCTTCTCTTCTCTATCTAATTAGAGAAAGATCTTCCTTCTCTTCTTTCTCTAAATAGAGTTACTTATTCTCTCTCTCTCTCTATAAAGAAACACAAAAAAAAGAGCAAAATATATCAAAAAAAATTTTGTATTTGCTTTTTTCATCTAAATTCATGCCTTGTCATCTAAATCGTCGATATGCTTTGTGCGTGAAGGAATAAAATGTTACAGCTCTAAACTTATAAAATTCTAATTGTATCACAATTTTCACGACAAGAGAAATCGTGTATGCATCCTTTATAGCATAATGGGTGTCAATCCGGAAGAACAGAAATTAAACAGTTAAATTAGGAGTTTGCTATAATTAGAAGCTTCCTTATTTCCAACATCTTTATTCTGATTTATTTTCCTTTTAGCTGGATATTTAGATTAGGAATATGTATTATTAAGTTACCTAAAATAATTTATATGTACTTTATTTTGTACCTAAAATAAATTATAATATTATTATTTAATGGAATGAAAGCAAAGGGAAAAAACAATTGAGCATATGCAGAATTCAACCTATTTTTTTCAAAACTTTGACATGGTATCAGAGCCAGATTTTTTCCCTAACCACCGATAATTGTTGGATGACCGTCAAGACTCTCTTCCCGTCGGCCTGCAGACGGGAAGGGAGGATGCCTTGATTCTTGTTTGTTCGTCTGCTCATCGCCTCATGATTTCTTCAGATCTCCTTCGCTAGCCATCGTTGTTTTTTCCCCTTTGGCTTCGCCGGCTTCTTTGTGTTAATGAGACGACCGGAAGGGTTAAGAACATCGATGATGTTACCATCAAGATCTGTCATCTTGGCGGTGTTCTTCGTGTAATTTTGTCCTCCAAGTTCTACGGTACGGCGCTCACAGTGGACACGCTCGCGAAGACGTTTGTTGATATTGTCATTGAGATCACGGAGGAGATGCTCATCAAGGCCCTCGGTCTAGATCTCAACCGCCTTGACACCAATCTCTCGGAGAATTTCACTGCGCCATCGGTCGGCATCGACGAGATCGCGACACTCCAAGGTGAGGTATGGATGACGCTCCTTGGGCTTGCGCTTCTCCTCGTTCTTCATCGCAATGAAGCGATTGAGCATCGACTTTGCCTTCTCATCATTGCGAGCCATCTGGGCTTGCGCTTCTTTCTGCTTCCTTGCCTCCTATCAGTTCGTTTCGGTCTGCTTCATCCTCCTGCATTGGCTTCGGCTGCTTCGTCCCGGTTTGCTTTGTCCCAATTGCTTCAGCACTCTCAGGCTTTGACACTCTTGATCATCGTCACTCTCAGGCTTCGGCCTCTCGGGCCTCGACATACTCAGGCTTCGGCCTCTCGGGCTTCGACATACTCAGGCTTCGGCCTCTCGGACTCTGACACTCTCTGGCTTCGACACTCTCAGGCTTCGGCCTCTTGGACTTCGACACTTTTGAGCTTCGACACTCTCAGGCTTCGGCTTTTCGGGCTTCGGCATTTTCAGGCTTCGACATTTTTGGGTTTTTGACACTTTTGGGCTTTGACATTTTTAGGTTTCGGCACTCTTGGGCTTCAGCCCTCTTGGGCTTCAGCACTCTCCGGCTTCGATCTTTCGGGCTTCGGCATTTTCAGGCTTCGGCACTCTCGGGCTTCAACACTCTTGGGCTTCGAAATTTTCAGACTTCAGCACTCACTGTTTGAGGATTTTTTGTCCCGACAGTGTTATTAGTTTCTTGTTAGCAAATTGATGTTTCCTAATCAGTCAACATCAATTTGAGGGGGGATGTTAATCAGGAATAACAAAAATTAGGCAGCTAAATTAGGATATAAGCTTCCTTATTTCCAACATCTTTATTCTGATTTATTCTCTTTTAGCTGAATATTTAGATTATGAATATGTATTATTAAGTTACATAAAATAAATTATATGCACTTTATTTTGTACCTAAAATAGATTGTAAGATTGTTATTTAATGGAATGAAAGCAAAGGGAAAAGGCAATTGAGCCTATTCAGAATTCAACCTATTTTTCTCAAAACTTTGACAATGGGGAAAAACTTGTTTGCGACACTCGCGAAGCAGTGGGCTAACCTTGTACATGTTTTTCGTAGCATGAATGGGATATTTATAGAAGTACCTATATGTGCTAGTCGTATCCTGGTGAGAAAATATGTAAATTTTCATGCAGTTAATCTATACACTTCTTTTGTGGTGTGATAGGACGTAAGACCAGGGACTAGTGTTTTTAATCATCCTTATGTTCTTTTTGTAGTGCGGTGGGCGGCTCAGCTTTTTGGAAGTAACTTCCTACTCGGGAATGATGTCGGGTGATTGTCAAAATTCTGTTTCAATATTGCCTAAAATAAATAAATAAATAAATTGAACCTATCAGACTAAATAATCAAATTGAAAGCATAAACTGTAAACTGGTGATAAATTGATGCTTAAATTATCTTAAGAATTATTTGAAAATTGGCGTAATTGAATACAGATGGAACATGTGCAAGACTTACCGGGGACTTGATAGCTTGCTAAGGAGCATGAATGGATCAAACACCCGTGCTGAATTTGAAACTTGTGAAGTTTGACAGTGATGAACGTTTGTCCTGTTCTACATCCTGCTTAGTGAGCTTGAACATTACCTCTCAATGAATTACAATTGTTTTTAAAAGTGGTTGAGAGATTCTGTTTAAAAGCAAGCTATTATGGCTATGAGGGGTCTATTTGAGCACTGATTTAAAGGTTAAATAATAGCAAAATGCAATGATTTATTGCACACTATCAAATACTAAATGTCTTAACAAGACAACAAATTGACAACATGAATTTGCAAGCGAACAAAAAACATCGTTCAAGGAGCTCAAAATGAAATTTTGCATGCATTGGAGTGTTTGTACAGATTAGTCAAGTTTTTATAATTTTTAAGTCCCACAATGTGTTTTGTGAAATGATCTTCCAATTAATTTTTATTCCCACAAAAGATGTTAGTTGTCTTGAAAGACATGCAAATCTACCCAAAGTCAATTCAAAGAAACAAGTTTAAAATGTCTGCATGTGCGTTGTGTCTCATTCTAAATTGTAAATTTAAGTGTCGGAGAACATTGTGTTGATGTTATTCTTCTTGCGGATAAGAATAGAGAAAGAGTTTAGGAAAAACTTGAATTATGGAGGTCTACACTGGAGTCCAAATGCCTTCGTTGAGTAGATCTAAAATTGAGTATATGGAATGTAATTTTAGTCGTAGTAGCTCTAGTGATAGCGTTTTAAATGGGTGATCAAATCATTAAAATATGTGCACGTTTTAGATATCTCGGGTCTATTGTTCAAAGTGATGGTGATATAGATGGGGATGTTATTAGTAGAATTAAAGTTGATTGGTTGAAGTTGAGGAATGCATTGAGCCTATTGTGTGATAGAAAAGTACCACTTAGGCTTGAAGGAAAATTTTATAAGATGGTGGTGAGACATGCAATGCTCAATGGCGAGAATGTTGGCCTTTAAAAGAGAAGCATAAAACAAAGTTAAGTGTTGTTGAGATGAGAATACTTGGGTGGATGAGTGGCTTGATAATTTAGAGACAAAATGTGAAATAAATATATTTGTGATAGGGTTGGTGTAGCACCATTGTCTCACATTAAATGTCGACTATCTGATGATCTGGTTATGAGAGTAGATGTTTTAGATTTAACTTATTTTAAGAAAGGTAGAGATGGTCCTAAAAATATTTGGGCATGTTATATAAAAAAAGTTTTAATTTATTAGAATTTATTGTTAATATGACAATAGGATGCAAGGGAGAAAAGAGATTCATGTAACCAATCCCACTTTGTGGGATAAAAGCTTGTTGTTGTTGTTTGAGAATATTGCGCAAGCTGAATATAAATTCAAGTTAAATTTAAAGTCACATCAAGAGACATGTAAGTATTTTCAAATTTTATAAAATTGATTTTTTTTTTCATAATTAAATTCAAAATAAAAAAAAAATGGCTCATGCTCTTGAGTGGGCCGTCTTATCTATAAGACAAGATTGTAAGTTCTACTTGGCCAATATGATTTTTATTCTTATAAAGTTTGAAGTTGACAAGACTGAGCCTCCATATTGACTAGATAAGGACCAAAGTTGACGTCGTTGAGCCTCATTTAGTTCGTTCATCCTCCTTATAATGATAAAAATTGACAAGATTAATACACTAATAAATTTGATAAACTAATTTCAATCAAATTGCAAATTCAAGTAATCCAAGCATCCAAAAACTCTGGTGATTGAAATATTGAAGGAAAATCTTAACTAGTGATCTATCTAAAAAATTAAAAATTTTAAATTATAAATACTTAAAATTATTTAAATGAAATTTCATCACTTAAAGTTAATAGCAAACCACATTTGTCATCCACAAGAATTTATGAAGTTGATAGTTTGAGGTTACGCCAAGCTCACAAAGAACTAATGTCGTATTAAATAGACTAGTATATTCACACTCAAAATAATCTTTTATATTAAGAACGTGATCCAAGTCCTCCTCTATCCTTGTGATTTGATCAGGTGGTTCCACGAAAGTGGGATTAGATTAGAGCTCTCTAACCAAGTGATTTGGCCAAATAGACTATGATACCAGAACTAGTAGGGAAAATAGTGGAAACACAAAATGCAAGCTTTCATTAATATTAAAATAAAGTTACTAACCGACTCGAATAGAAAATAACAACTCACACACAAAATGACACAAGCAAACACTCTTAAATGTATTCCAATGAGTGGTGGAGATTGACGAGGTGGGTGTTAGGATGGTTAGAGGGGTTGGTGACAACAACAGAGTGCCGGTGGCAACGGTTAAGGTGAAAAACTGTAGGAACAACAAGTGGGAAGGATTGTAAGTGTTCAACAGTTGTAGTGGGCTGGTTTGGTTGGGGGAGGGGGGAGTTTGAATGGAGCTAGGTAGGTGGATATCAATAATAGTTTGTAAGGAAAGAGGGCGCAAGGTGCTGGGGCGACGAAGGGAGAGTTCAACGACTGAGTGGGGGGGGGGGGGGAGGTTTGGGGAAGGTAGAAGGAAATGATACAATCACCACCTTGGAGAATGATACACTTGGAGCACCACTATTTCTTCGAATACAACTGACAAAGGGGAATAAACTCCACATAGGAGATCTTAAGACAACAAAACCATAATTGCCTCATCACACATCTAGGATAACAAATTATAGGCTCAAAAGAAACTTCTAAACAAAAGAAAAGTAGGGAAAGTCAAAAGGAATCTAAAAGACACTGTGAAGCTTCCCTGGATTGTGTGACATTCTCACGGATTGTGAAATTTTGCAATCCTTGCCTTCCGCCTCCACGAAAGATCGTGATTCGCCCGCCCTACTATTTCTGCAAAGGATCACAAGCCTTTGATCCCGTGGGAACGAAGTGCCCTCTATTGGGGCGCTGTTTTAGCGCTTGTATTAGGCGCTTTCGGGGTCTTTGACGTCATAGTTCAAAGCTTGCATTTCGTTGGCAGTCACCTCTGGATCCCACTGGTGACTGTATTGTCTCTCAAGGTGCTTGAGGATCATCTCTCACGTAAGTGCAATCATCCACCACAATTCCAAAGTATCTCATAAGCAGTTCAATGTTGTGTGTTGTGGGAGTGGCCCAGATCTTTTCGCCTTGTGGTGAAGTGGGTGATACAATATCGTCTACAAGGCCCTGAAATCTTCTCTGTTGTATTTGCTCCGTGTTAGGAGCCGGTATCACAGTCCATTCATTTTGTGTCTCCTCTAGTTCTAGTTCCTCCCTGGTCTGCTGATAAGGGGTCCTTTATCTCTGAGCTCTGCCGAAGAAATGAGGGTGATGTGCTTTTCGTTCTTAGTGAAAGAATACTTGTTTTTGTATCTTTCGTGTTGAGTTCTTCGGTCAAATTGCCACGGTCTTCCCAGCAAAAGGTGGCAAGCATATATGATAACAATGTCGCACTACATTTGGTACTGTAGTTGGTTCTCAATCAAAAACTCTACTAAGCATCTTCGATCGATGTTGACCCAATTTTTCTTTTTCAGCTGCACAGAGAATAAGATTGGGGATGCCTATGAGTTGTGAGCTCGAATGATCCTACTGTCCGTGTTG
The DNA here is from genome assembly GCA_003013225.1 of Phalaenopsis aphrodite. Lineage (NCBI taxonomy): Eukaryota > Viridiplantae > Streptophyta > Magnoliopsida > Asparagales > Orchidaceae > Phalaenopsis > Phalaenopsis aphrodite. Next base: position 2,157,185 of record NEWO01000001.1, read on the forward strand.
ATACCTTATTCTTGCTGCTTCCGCCGTCGATGATTAGACTGCATACTTTTTCTTTGTTGTGCAACATGTGTAGAATATGTAGTAGCGAAAACATTGAGGATCCCTTGTGTCCTTGATTTGCAAGATGCCTCTCCTTCATCTGGCGGAAGTTGATACACCTCACCCTATTCCTCGGCTTTCTCTTCATCACTATTCTCTTCCATGACAACCTGATCAGTTAGACCACTCTGCTCGTGGTGCAGCTAGAGGCTATGTGATCGTAATCGCGGCACTTGAAACATTTTCTAGCTGGTATAGTGTTGGAGGCTCTACCTTTCTCCTGCTTCTTCTCGCTCTGGTTCAGGTGTCGATTGTTTTAACTATAGTTGGTCGTTTGTCTCGAGGTTGTTATTTGAAGGATGACTGTTTCCTACTCTGCTTCTGCCATCTTTCTACTTTTAAGGCCAGTGTCTGGACATCTTCTAGTGTCCAGTATGGTTGCAGTTGTACCATATTGCTAATAACAGGCCTTAGTCCCCTAAGATATCTGGCTATTGTATGCTTCTTTGGCTCCGTTAGTTCACATTTCAGTTGTAAGTGGTTGAATTGAGCTTTGAATTCGTCAACTGAAAGATCTCTTTGGTGCAAGTTGTGAAGCTTCAGAAACATATCCTGGCAATAGTGGGGTGGGATCTATTTTTTTTGCATTACTCTTCATCTTCTCCCACCTAGTGATATTTTCATTTTCTTCCCTCTTCCTTTGCCTCTGTACATTTTCCCACCATAGGGAAGCGCTTTTCTTCAGCTTAATGACGGCTAGCTTGACTCACCTTTCATTTGATACCTCCTTATATTTGAAGATCCGTTCAACAGTTTGCAGCCACACAAGAAATTCATCTGGATCCATGCATCCTTAAAACTAAGGTAAATTCACCTTCATCCCATAGTCTCTGGGTCCTTTTACATGTATCTCCTCTAGGGAATTCGCCCTTTGGGGAGGGATTCAAATATCACTCTCTAGGCCTTCTCTGATATTGGATCCGGATACGCCGTGTTCTGCTTTCTTCATCGTTGAAAGTCTCCCCATGGAAGGTATTCAGATCGTTATTTCTTTCTCCGTATCGACTCTCCTGATTTGGGTTGAAGGTATCCTCCTCCTGCATTAACTCTTCAATCTCAACAATTCTCTTTTGGAGACGACGAAGCTCCCTCCTTAACTCTTCTCGGGTAGGCTTGGTCATGCATCTCCAGAGAGTGGGGTTAGGGTTTGGGTTGTGGAATGTATATTTGGTGGTAAGAAGGAGAATTTTTGTTTATAACAAGTGCTTGAAAACCTTAGGATAGGACTAGTGTTGGAATGACTTTGATACCAAATGATAATGAAACTAGTAGGAAAAATAGTGGAAACACAAAAAAACAAGCTTCTATAAATATTAAAATAGGGTAACAACTCGACTCGAACATAAAATAGCAATGCACACACAAAATGATACAAGCAAACACTTCTAAATGTATTCCAATGAGTGATAGAGATCGGCGAGGTGGGTCGGGATGGTTAGCAGAGTTGGTGACAACAACAGAGTGTTGGTGGCAGCGAGGTTAAGGTGCGGGACTATTTGAATAAGTGGGAAGGATTTTAAGTGGTTAGCAGCGGTAGTGTGGTGGTTGGGGGGTGGTTGAGGGGGATTTTGAATGGAGTTAGGTAGGCGGACAACATTAATAGTTTGTAGGAAAGAAGGTGGAAGGGCGTTGGGGTGACGAAGGGAGAGTTCGACAGCTGAGGAGTGGGGAGGACTAGGTTTGGAGAACTTAGAAGGGAATGATACAATCACCACCTTGAAGAAGGATACACTCGGAGCAACACCTTCTCCTCAGATAAAGCCCAAAAAGGGGAATTGGAATCCACACAGAAGATCCGAAGACCACAAAAACTTAATTGACTCATTACACACCTAGGATAGCAATTTATATGCTCGAAAGAAACTTCTACACAAAAGAAAAGGAGGGAAAGACAAGAGGAATCCAGAAGACACTGTGAAGCTTCCATGGATTGCGTGGCATTCTCACGGATCGTGAAACTTCACGATCTCTGCCTCTCATATTCATGAAGGATTGTGGATCTCGCTTGCCCTACTTTTCCCCCGAAGGAATGGGGGCCTTTGATCCCATCGAGAATGAAGCATCCCGTATCGTGGGCTATTTTAGCACCCGTATTAGGGCGTTGTAGCGCCTGCATTTGACTCCACTATAATATTATCACGATTATAACTCGTATGTTGCTCATGATTATCTTTTTATTTGAATTGTGAATAATAGGACATACCTGATAAAGGCATAAAATCATCTATTTGCTAAAACCAATTTAAATATTTTTCCTCAAACAAGCATCCACATGGGTCTACAAGGTTCCATTGAACAAAGCAACCCATGTTGTCCACAATGGTCTTTTTGTTTGATTAGATTGGCTACCTCATTTGACTAGATAGATTAGGATCCACTATAATTCAGAGTGATGAAATCATGAGATCTTGATTGAATTTTCTCTTCATTTGTTCCACAATCCGCTCTAAGCTCATAGTAATAAATTTTATAATCTAATATTGAAGTCTCTCTAAGCTAATAGTAATAAATTTTATAATCTAAAATTTATGTTTGTTGGTACTATATGTTGTATATTCGACATCTTAATGACCGGTCTTAATCAAAAGTATGCTCTCATTATTGGGAGGGGTACCACCATGGTTTACGTATATGGAAAACATCAAACCCTAGGTCTGAAATGCTGTTGCAAAATGAGGGTGAATTCTCTTTGCAGTGTAATATATTGTCTCTTTTGCATTACGAAAAATTGACTCATAACCTCAACGTAAACTCTCTCACTAATTCTTGAGAGCGGTCAGGGCGTGAATTTTTTAAGCCCACATCATCATATTCTTGGTTGCTTCTGAAGTGTATCCCCTGAGCAATATAAACATAATCATATACCGAAACTTTCTTATATATGTCTGATGGCTGCTTGGCAATGTTTCACCATTTCACATGTCAAACACCTCGAACCAATGCTGTGATTCTCTTGGCAACTTAGGCAAACCCTAGCACGAATTTTTACCAAGATTGCATTTTGATATATTTTCATGATTACTGTCTGTATTATTATTGATGAGCAGTAGATTTTCTGCAAATTACCACGTCTACTTGTTTTGGTGGCTATATGATATAATTTGTATCTAATTTACTGAGCAGGTACTGCGCCGTAGTTTGTTTTTGCATCCAATGAATTCTGTTAGGAACATCTAAGTGTGCTACCATACTATTTGCGTATATTTACTCACTTAAGTCAGTTAGTTAATAACTTTTAGTCTATGATTATATGAATCCTATGTTTTGTGAGCCCATATTGGTTTCTTGTTTGGGATAGGATGATTCATACTTGGAGAGTTATATCAGTACCATTGGAGTTGATTTTGTAAGTATTTTTCATTTGTTCAAATGCCCTTTCTTATTAGATAAGAATTTTTATTTCCAGATAATGATTTGGCATTTGTATTGTATTGTAGAAAATACGCACTGTTGAGCAAGACGGGAAGACCATTAAGCTTCAAATTGTGAGTTACATTGTTTTGGTTCTCTACTAGTATATTGTCAATAGAGATTTTTTGGTGTGCGATCATGATAAATCCTCTAATTCACCAAAATTTCAACATTATTAGTATACCACTCTATTCTCTTATGCAAATGTGGCATTAATTCGGTTATTTTACTTTTGAATATTTAACTAACTATTTTTTTAAAAAAAAACTACCCCTTATTCAAATATTGAATTAGTTGTATCAATCAGGTTGAGCTGGTCCTTAAGCTGGTATTGAAGGATAAGATCCGTGGTTAGTTAACTCATTAATTGTTAAGTTCTAGTACAAAACTAATAAGCTCTAGAGTAGCGTGTTCAGTTGGAGTATTAAAGTTTAGGATAGTATCCTTTTTAAATCTACATATTCTGGGCGGTACAAAAGAAAAATCTCCTTTTGCTACTGGTTGAAAGTTTTGGAAAATTTTCTTTTTCAAAGAAAATGGGAAACATATTGTTGAATGAATTCATAAAGCTGCTATTAGATGGATAGTAGAACTGTCTGAGTTTTAATGATTAGAATTGTTAGTTTTATTGTTTTATCCTTGTTTTGTCTTTTGCCACTATTTCCTTTTTGGGGACATTTACATAAATACTACCCATTTTCTATGTATTTACATATCTGACACACAAACTTTATTTTGTACATTTGTACCTCTCAAATCTATCATATGACATAAATAATACCACCATTTTAATATTTAAAATGTGAAATACATCTTTTCATGTATAGGTAAGATAGCAGGTACGTGGAAATTGTAGTTTTGGTCTTAGATATATAATACATAAGAATTGAGTGGTATGTATGTAAATCTTCTTTTTTGTTTATGGATTCGAGCCAGAGCTTATCTGAGCTCAACCTGATTTACCAAAACTTATTTGAGTTCTACTCGAGTTCGATTCGAACATTTGGAGTAGTGTTCAAGTCTGGATCATTTAAAACTCATGCTTGTTTGAGTTTATTTTGAGCTAGGCTTAAGTTTGACTTGTTTTTTGCTTGCTGTGTTTTAAACGAACAACTCAATTGGAAACATAAATTAGCCCTGTCAAGCTGAACTTAAACAATAAAAATTTAATTTAATGAGCTTTTAACAAAAGCTTTATAAGATCCCGTTCAGCCTATCCGCCCGAGCCATCCGCAAAATCCCGCAGATTCCCAACATAGGCTCCATGTGGGCTACAATCTCGAACAACTGAGTTTTGTGAATTAATTTCAACAGTACAAAATTTTATATTCAACACGGGATATAGAAGTTCTTAATGAGTGTTTTTGAGAGCTTTAATCAATATTATTTTTATCATAAATGAAACAATAAGTTATTCAAACTTATTTATTTAAGAATTGAGTATGTATAAAAGCATTCATACTTGTCATTCAAACAATTATTAATGAGTTTTGAACAAGCTGAGCTATGAGCACCCCGGTCAAATATCCGGTTCATGTACAACCCAAATTGTAGTATTATCTGATGCATACTTAGAAATTTTACAAAAAACGGTACCTGTGATTGAAAGTTTAATTTAACATTAATTCAGAAAATTTCGTCCCTTCGAACAAGCATGGTCAGCTAACCCCAAAAGACACTCCATATTTTTAATTTAATTCCAATATTTTCTGTAATTACCATTTTTAAAATTATAGTAACATTTTAGTTGAAAAGAAATAACTTGGCTTGCTTTTCTGTTTAATGCCTGGGTTGTCTGCTTATCTGGAAGCAAGTTTCATTTTTTGCTCGTTATTTTTCGAAGATTAAATCACTTCAATAACAGAGTATACTGCTTGCTTTATCAAAATTTTAGAATAGGGCATTTCTGCAAGGTTCTTGATTTATCATTTTCAACCATTCAATGGGAAATTTATTTAACCTTCGTACTAAAAATCTATACTCGTGGGTGTATTGGACTTCTAAGAAGTTAGTTATAGTGGCATTTTTTTGTGATGCAAAAGATTATATATTTATTTATATATGTGCCCCAGCCGTTGCGTATTGGTAGAGCGGCTTCTTTGAAGGCCGTAAGTTCTCTCAGGTCACGGGTTCGAATCTCCTTCTTGCCAGTTTTCCAATAGTGAGGGCGGTCCTCTCGAATAGTTAAGCACATGAGGGTGGCTGGAGGCTCGTATAATAGCCTCCGGCCATTCTTTATTTTATATTATATTTGTGTGTGTGTGTGTGTAAATATAAAAGTTTAGGTGTCAGATAAGTACATACATCAGAATTGTGTGGTATATATGTATGTTGATGCCCCTTATTTAAATTTACAGTAACTGTTTTCAAAAGCTGAGACACTTCACTTTTTTATTACAGTGGGACACAGCTGGGCAAGAACGGTTCAGAACAATCACCAGCAGCTACTATCGTGGTGCCCATGGGATCATCGTAAGGAATTCTGGTTCTTAACTAGTTCTTTGACAGATTTACATACATACCACTTAATTCTCACGTATTTACTTTACCAACACCTAAACTTCAATCTTAACATATATGCCATCTTACATATGCATGAAAAAGACTCTTTCACTTTTTAAAAGTTAAAGATTTGGGTGGTATAAAGTTTTTTTGTTAGATATGTAAATACATAATAATTGCCTGGTTATGTATCTAAATGACTCCAGTTCTTTTGGTAATTAATTAAAATCTGGAATCATTAGACGTGGCTCAAACTTTCTTAATCGATTTTTGCAGGTGGTTTATGATGTGACAGACCAGGAGAGCTTCAATAACGTGAAGCAATGGCTGAATGAAATTGATCGCTATGCCAGTGATAACGTTAACAAGCTTCTTGTTGGAAACAAATGTGATCTTACTGCGAAAAAAGTTGTATCGTACGAGACTGCAAAGGTGATTTTATCTGTATTGCCTAAAAAAGGTTTGCCTTGTAAATCATTTATTTTGTTTTAATTTGTTCTTATATGTTGTATTTAGAGTTTTGCTGATGAGATTGGAATACCATTCATGGAGACAAGTGCCAAGGATGCTACTAATGTTGAGCAGGCTTTCATGGCCATGACTGCAGATATTAAGAACAGGTTTTTTGTTTTTTTTTTTTTTTTTTTTTTTTTTTTTTTTTTTTTTTTTTGAACAGGTTTTTTGTTTTTTTTTTTTTTTTTTTTTTTTTTTTTTGGAAGATTTACATATGTATTACGTAATTCTTATGTATTTACATATCTAACACCTAGGGGTGTAAGTGAGCCATGCTGACTCATGAGTCGGCTCGGGCTTGGCTCAATACTTGATTTGTGAGTTGAGCTCGATAAGCTAACAAAAGCCAAGATCAAGCCAGATCTGACTTAACTCGTTAGCACATGAGTCTGCATGTTTAAAAAAATTAATTAATATGAAATATTCTCAAAATATAATAAATTTCACGAGTTAATCTTTAAATTATTTAAAAAATATTATTTTTTATTTTTTTATATATAATCATTTCTTCTTATTTATCTTTTAATTTCTCATTCTATTTATTATTTTATTGTTACATTAGCTAAATTAATTTTGATATCCCTTTAATAAACTTGTGAGCTGGCTCGAACTCTTTTGACTTAAGCTCGAGTTCGATTATTTAATTAAGCTCAAGCTCGACTTGACTCGTCTCGTGAGCTCGTGAGCCGGCTTGAGGTCGGCTTGTTAAGTAGCCCATGAACTGAGCTCGATGAGCTAACAAGCCAAGCTCAAGCTAGCCCCGACTCAGACTCGTTTGCCTGGTGAGCCAGTTCATTTAAAAAATTATTATTATAAAATATACTCAAAATATATTAAATTTAGACTTTGTCTTTAAAGTATTAAAAATGTTTAAAAAAACATATTTTTAATTTTATATTAAGTGATTTCTTACTCTCTTTTTAGAATTGTTCATTCTATTTGTCATTTTGTTATAACACTAACTTAAATTGATATTATTTTCTCTCTTATATGCTAAACAAGCCCGCTCATGAGCCAGCTTGAACTCATAGACTTAAGCTTGAGCTCACATTCAATAAAATTAATCAAGCTCAAGACTAGGTTGGTTTGAGCTCGACTCAGACTCATTTACACTGCTACCCTTGAGTAACACCAAAATTAGAATCCTTACTTATATGCAACCTTACCTATGAATCAATAGATGTAATTCACTTTTTTGAAGTTAAAATATTACTGTTTTTTATGTGCTATGAATGACTTGGGTGGTATAGATGTAAAACATAAACTTTAGGTGTTAGATGCGTAAAAAAACATAAGAATTGGATGGCATGTATATATATATATATATATATACCCCTTTGTTTTTCACTAAAAATTTGGATACCATGCACGTTGTAGAGATGTGGAGTAAATTCACGAAACTGTGAGTCTTACACACAAGGATTTGAGCTCTCTGAATTAAAAAAATTGGGGCATTTATATACATATCATTCAATTGTTATATATTGAACACTTGAACTTTTCTCTTTTTTTTTTTTTTCCTTACGTTTTTTAATTCTTAAATTTTGCTTTTTATATTTATACCACCCAAATCTTTATCATCAAAGTATGACTGCCACTATTTTAACTTAAAAACAAAATGAAATACACACATATATGTAAAAATTGAGGTTCAGGTGTTGGATATATGAAGACATAGGGAATTAAGTGGTATGTATGCAAATCTTCCAAAAGAATGACATTTAATTACACAGGCTTTCATATTTATGGCTTTTGTGTGACAGGATGGCGAGTCAGCCGGCAATGAACAACGCAAGACCTCCAACAGTTCAAATCCGTGGACAACCCGTCAATCAGAACTCCAGCTGCTGTTCTTCATAAAAGTTTACTGCACCTCCTTTGCTTATTGGTTTGTAAACTCCAGTCTTCAGTTTTATGATGAATTTTGATGGTTAACGCATCTACTCACTGATCTTAGTCTCTTTAGACCCTGTTCTATCATATTATTCTTTCCGCTGACTATTGTTTCCTGCTATGCTCCCATAGTAATTGGGTTATATATATATATATATAATTAACATTCCATAGGTATTAAAATTATGGAGTAAAAAATTTTCTCCCATCAAAGCTTTTAAAACTGTGTTTTGGATCTTCTATTTATTGCAACTGGTGGATTGAGATTTATAAAACGATATAGTGAACATATTGTTGGATTTAAATTTGACTGTAGTTGGCTTGAGGTCTTTACTGTCAATAGTTGCAAAGAAATATGAGAATATAAATGAGGGGGGTCTAAGATTTTGTACATACCTCTAATAGTGGACTGAAATTTTATGTTACAAATTTGCTAGTCAGAAAAAAAACATTTCTTTTTTGGAAGGGAGTGATTCCCATTCCTTATGTTGTTTCTTTAGTAAGATAAAGCCTCATGAAGAAAAGGCAGAAATCTAAATATCCATTTATTA
>NEWO01000001.1:2167036-2203839 GCA_003013225.1 Phalaenopsis aphrodite
AAATCTTTTTTTAAAAGATTAACCTATGAAGATTTATTTCTAATATGATTTATTTCATTAAAAATAATTTATTGAGGATTAGTAAAAAAGTAAAATATAAGATTTTATAAAAAATTGTGTGATGAATGCCCATCTTATATATATATATATATTTCTTTTGGTATTGATTTGATTCTCAATTATAATAAAATTCTCAAAATAATATGTTAGATTAAACTTTTAACAAATAAAAAATTAGGAATGCATATATCTAGTTTCTTAGAGGTAGTTGCATTTGATAATTTGTATTTTAGCTGCATATAGTTATTTTTAGCAGAGATTAACAGTTATACATCTTTTTGAAAATGCTTTGAATAAATCTTTCTTCAATCCAACTCATATTAACATAACCATCAATCAGCATTATCAAATTTGATAAAATAAATTATTAATAATTAATTTAATAGAGAGATATCATTATACATAAAGGCTTTTTTAGGTACTGAAAAAATCTTTGATATTTCAATACTATTTTTATAATAATCAAAATTGTTAGAACTTTTACGATAACTAGAAGAGCCACCATTTTCATTAATATGTAAAATTTCAACTTCTTATTTAAATTGTAAATTTTATGTTAAAATTTTTGAATGGTTTATCACCATAAATGGTAAAGAAAAGCGTGTTCGTTTGTCACCTAGAGATAATTAACATAATCATATGCAAATTTATGAGCATATCCATATTTAGGCCTGTCAAAACGGCTCGTTGTTCGTGAAAAACTCGTGTTCGACTCGTTATGAAGCTTGTGTTCGGCTCGTTTTGGCTCGAAATACTACTCATCAGTGTGTGTGTGTGTATATATATATATATATATATATATATATATATATATATATATATATATATATATATATATATATATATATATATAACCAAATAAATATTTGTAACCAATTAAAATATTGATTAAGAAAATAAAATAAAAATTATTAAATTATATTCAAAATGATGTTTTAATATAAATAATAATTTTTAGATATTGCTCAAACCCTTATTCTCTTATGACTACATGATTAGGGCTGTTAAAATTACTCTTTGTTCGTGAATAGCTCGTGTTCGGCTCGTTAAACAAACGAGCCGAACACGAACACATTTTTTGAGCTTGAAATATAAACATTAAATCGTGTTAGGCTACTTACACCACCTTGTTGGTTAATTTATCAATACCTTATATCTAAATATTAAAAAATTAGTGCAACATTGGGGTCAACATTGTCAGCTAGCATCTCATATTACCATTGATAGAGGTATTAGGTTGAACGAAATATCTTTTCCTGAAATTTGGACTATTCCTAATGCCACCACGACAAAACTAATTGCCAATCAAGATATGGGACAATCAAACAAGCCAGCCCTTGGCCTAAAACACAACTCTTAAAATACGCCTTATGAAAATTATGAATGAGGCGTTTGAGAACCACGGTGCAGTAGCGTTACTTTAAAAATAATGTTACACACGAGCTGCAGGTTCGAACCGCGGCTCGCATTTCTTCTGTAACCTATTACTCGTATGCCCCTCTCACTGCTGCCCTCTTTCTCGCGTTTCTTTCGTCCTAGATCACGCCTCTCTCGATCACTCCAATCTCACGCCTCTCCGGTGGCGACGAGTTGCCTCTTTCCTCTTCCACTTCCCTGTGATCTTTGGCTCTCTGTCTGGTTATTGTATTTTAAATCCTCACACAGTATCACCCTTTTTTTTTAGATGTAATGACTCTCTCTTTACGATTTATGCCTTTTTCATTTGCAGCTTGATTTCAGAATTTAGTTGAATAGTTTATCACCATAAATGGTAAAGAAAAGAGAACTTAGACGACCAACTGATGCTAGCCAATCGATTAACTAGAGGCGACCGACAAAAGTAGTATTGCCTCCGATGAGGACTTGTTTTGGCCTGACAATGTCTTAGCATCATTTTCTATCTATACATATAGTATAACTAACTCAGTTTTGCCGGATGGATGCAGAACGCAGAATAAATCTCTTCAAAACAAAAAAATTGAAGCTAGAAATCCTATTTCATAGCAGTCTGCATGGCCAAATTGGCGATACATATTTATTCATGAAAATATGTATTTTCCTTTTAAAAAATTGAAATGATGATACTGTTTATTTCATATGGAAGATTGTGGTGGTATAAATGTAAAGAGAAAAAAAAAATCAAATATTAACTGTTAGATATATAAATACATAAGAAATGGGCGGGTAGTATGTAAAAGTCCCGGAAGAAAATTAACTGCTACTGATTGGTTCCAAGTGTTGAACGCTTTATGCTTTTTCCTTTTTTAATGAATGCTTTATGGTTTTTTCGTGGGCCAAAATAACGGACATTGTTTGAAAAGGTCTAAGCTAAATTTTGTATGTACAAACCTGACACGGGTATGTATGTACAAATGCTTACTGCTTATTATTATTATTATTATTATTATTATTATTATTATTATTTATAATTCTGCAAAAAAAATAATATTTCATTAAAATTTAACTTTACAATATTTTGTCATAAATACATCTAACCGTAGAATACAAACATATAAAAAGTTTGATCATGCAACATAGGATATAGCTTAATATTCCTTTTATTTGCCTTTAACAAAATTATGACCGCTACCTTAAGTTGCTTCAAATGTATGGTGCTGAATTTGCACCTATTTAAGATAATTCATGCATGGCACCCTAAATTTTGCTATTTATAAAATTAGCACCCGTATTATTATTTTTTGAACTACCAAACCAATGCATTTGGGTGCAAGACAATAAAAACAATATGATAAAAATGAAAAAAAAAATCACTGGAAATTTCATTGTGAATTTTGATATTTGAGAAAAAATTTAAAATACAGATGAAAGAGGGTGTTAGTTTTATAAATTCAAAAATTTGAAGTGCCATGTGTGCATAATTGCCCCCATGCATTTCTCATATTTAACTAAATAAAAAAGTTAATATATAAAATAAAAAGAAATTCATAAAAAAATAAAAGACTGGATTGTTTACTTCAAATCTAATTCATATAAATAAAGCTCACATCAACCTAGCTGAAGAAGAATATGCAGGGAGGTGCCATATGCATGTGGTACCAAGAAGAATATGCAGGGAGGTCCCTAAGCAATATTAATATTACAAAAACCAGGCGTACTGTTATCGAATCTTTTTTTGAAAAATAATTAAAAAAAACAAATAATCCTTAAAAGCGACAAGTAACATAGAGAGAAGTATTTCAGTTATTTTTTCAAAAATTTTTCTCTCATTTGCCCCTCATTCTCACTTGTTTTTGTGCAAACCTAAAATTTGCGCAAAAAAATAAAAATGTACAGGACTACCTCAATTTATTTCCTACTTATAAGAGAAAATATTTCGTCCTGAATACTATGTAGGGACGACACGTCCAGACGGCCACCCACCGACAGTCACCCGCCATGGACTTCATCGTCCACCAGTAGTTAGTCGACGAGAATTAAAAATTCCAATAAAAAATTTTATTAAAATTTTTACATTCAAATCCCAGTCTATAAATTTCTATCATTTATTGCAAACCTAATGATTGGATGGATCTGAAAAAAAAAAAAGGTTAGGTTCAAACTTTTTCATCGATTTTATTATTTCCCAATTTGCTATAGAGACGCTTAAATCAGTCTCTATTCCTTATGTTTTTACGCTGAAATTTGTATTAAGAATCTTTATCATTAATGTAAATTTATGATTAAATGGACATTTAAGGAAATTAATGGAAGTAAAAAACGTCTTCCTACACCTAAAGAAGTTTGGGTATGTTAACAGCTTCAACAATTTCAGTCTAGCTAGAAAGATGCGACGACGACGAAAGGAATTAATGGCACGCAAATACGGAATAATATTGAATCTGATCAAATGTGAAGATTTTATTACCTTCTGTTTAGGCGCTTCATCTTCCCCAGTACCATTCCCCACTCTGCTATAGCTGTACCATTCCCCACTCTGCTATAGCTGTGAATTTAGCTCGAAGATCATTAGTGGCTCAAAAATTGATTCAAATTTTGGATTGATCAAACTAAATGAGTAAATGAAATGAGTTGTTAGAACCAAAATTTGTTATCAAATTTTTTAATCCAATTTCAAAGTCTGGCTTGAAATTGGATCGTTACCAACACTAGTGATGTTAGCTTCGTGAATTTAACGAATTTAATTCAAAAATATTTAATCGCTCGGGATCAAGTTCATAATGAAATAAACGAGCCAAAGCGATGAGCCAAAATTTTAGAATGGAAACTTTTTTAGCCGATTTTAACAAAACCTACTCTCTACGCCGGTTTGTCAATCGATAAAGTATTAAAAGACGACAACGATTAACCGGAAGATTTCTAAACCTCCAAAAAATAAATAAATAATCGAAGTCTCTGCTTCAACATACCTCATCCGATCATCCAAATAAGTTCCCCAATTCTGATATTGGCTAAATCCATGGTACTTCCACAAGGTCCTTTGCAAAACCGGATCAGCAGAGCATTTAGAATGCAAAAAAAAAAAAAAAAACCAAAATCAATATTCAACAAGGCAACATCTACATGATTACTATGAAATACCAAAACAATCTGCGGCCGCTACAACGATCGAACTACCTCTTGCCATTCCGAGCATGGCCGCGTGGCCTTGTAACCTTCTTTGATCCAACGATTCCAACCTTCATCGAGATAAGATTTCCGAGAGCATTTTCGCATCCAGATCTATCCGAGAAAGATTCATCACCGTCGTCTTGATGGAAGGATCTTCACCCTGACCAGTAAAAATTTACGGCGATGTAACGAGATTTCGTCGCCATTGATGAGAGCCGAGGGATCGGTGGGAGCTTGTTGTCTTCTAATTCTCTTATGCTAGAAATAGATGAGTGATTACGAGTCCTAGCTCCGAGGTTGGAGCACAGAGCCCTAATTACTGAATGAACGGGTGGGCGGGAAAATGGAAAGCGAATGGGGACACGGCGCGATATATATATATATATATATGATTTCGAGTCGGACTCACAATTGAGTCGAGAAAAAATTACATAATACTGAAATTCATTGTTCACACATTGGATTTCTTTTTTCTTTTTTCTTTTCTTTTTTTTTTGGTCCCAAAATTATAATTATTTATTCACGATATTAGTACTTATTTGAATTATTTAAATAAGTTGATTGCATTTGCATAATTTGTTTTTAATACAGCAACTAAATTTAAAAAATATATATAAGTTAATTGTATGTCATTTTATAGTTTTTTTTTTCTTTTTTTTATTTAATTAGATTGGCCAGAGAGTGGATCCCCAATCAACCTCTTATAACTAATTCAAGGCAAGACTCAAACTTGTGACCCTCTGGAACTTACAAACGCTATCAACTAATAAGCCATAGTGGCGTCATAAAAAAAAAAAGTTTTATGTGATGTTATAGTTGATATGTGTGAGAAGCAACTAATGGTACATGTAACCGAGCGAAGCTAACTCGTGGGGCTACTTGGCCTCGACTCGACAAGTAGTTCGTGAACCGAGCTTGATGAACTCAACTCAGACCCGACTCAACTCATTAGATCGTGAGCCGGCTCGTATTAAAAGCAATTAATATAAAATATACTCAAAATATATTAAAGTTCAAATTTTTGTCTTTAAATTATTAAAAAAAATTAAAATATAATTTATATTTTATATGAAGTAATTTTTTATTATTTATCTCATAATTATTCATGTTATTCATCATTTTATTATACACTAGTTTGAATTGATATTATTTTCTCTTTAAATATAAAGAAGTAAGCTCAGGTGCTCCCTCAAACTCATTAAAATAAACTCAAGCTCGAGCTCAAACTCAATTAATTAATCAAGCTTAATCTCTAGTCGAGAGTGGCTCAAGCTCGACTCAATTCGTTTACACCCCCTAGAAGTAACGTATAAATTAATATCTTGTTATAAAATATTCTTGATTAGTTTTGTATACCTTGTTAGTCATCCCTGAAGAAAAACTTGCTTATTTTCACAATTCACAGTCATACATTAAATTATTGTTTCAATTCTTTAAAAATATACCCTCATGTCTTTTTCAATCTCCGAATGATATCCCACGATAATTTATATGGCAGCTTGGAGATTCTTGAATTTTATTAATTGCTCATGAAATGAAATTCTTACAAGCTTATAAAGTCTCAATTGAATTTCATGAAGCAATATTGTATGGCGTTCAGTAAATTTTCTATACACTAATCACCAACATAATCTTTCAAATAAAATGAATCCTTGATATTTATACGTTAAAAAATAGAAGATCAACACCAAAGTACTTTCAGCTCACAGCGGATCACGTTAGGTGGATTCAACCATGCTACCGTGCACATAGTGGGATGGTTGAATTCACATCGTCACCCACATCTATATATGTCCGCACCTAATTTTTACTCCATATTCACATTAATCTACATGTCTTTTGTTCTTTCATTTAGATATATGCTCATAACTTAGTTCCATTCAATACCAAATTGAGGTTTTACCCAAATTGGTATTTAGCACGTCCTAGTTGGTCTCGCTTACATCCATTGTATTTCTATCATGAAATGAAAGGGACCATTTTACACCATGCACAGCCGTGGCTTGTGTGGATCTCATGCGCCTACTATATTAATCTTCTTAAATTTATAAGAAGTAGAGTAAACTTACTTATAATTTTAGTAAATTTCATAACTAAATTTATAAATATATTTAGTTCAGAGGCTCTAATGAATTACCGTTGGCTTGTTATTACAGATATAGATTATTTTTTTTCGAAGACGTAAATGCAATTCGTATTGGACCGGTCAACTTAACTAAAATTCTTGACCAACAACCAAATATTAAAATTTTGTTTTATTTAAGAATTCAAAATAACATTTCTGCGCACCCTATAATGTTTAGTTATTGTTTCAAATAGGGCTGTCAAAAAAGCTCGTTGTTCGCGAAAAGTTCGTGTTCGTTCGTCAATGAGTTTGTGTTCGATTTGTTCGATACGTAGACAAGACGAACATGAACAATTTTTTTTCGTTCGGTTAGTTAAATGAAACAAACACGAACAGTGATGCGTTCATTCGTGTTCGAATCGTTATTGTTTGAAATATAAAATAATTTAAAATAATTATATATAAAAAATTTATGATATTCAAAAAATTAAATTTTATAATTTATAATATATAGTAAAATAATAATAATAGTATGTTAATATACTATATTAGTAATATGCTGATATATATATTATATATTTATATAATATAAGTTATATAATTAATTTATATATATTAATATTANTGTTCGACTCGTTCGTTAAGAAACGAACATGAACAGTGACTTCACGAACAATTTCAAACACGAGCTTATTTCAAACAAAATTTCAAACGAACCGAACACGAACACAAGCTCTGTTCGTTCGTGTTCGGTTCGTTTACACCCCTAGTTTCAAATATGCCCCGAATTGAATTAGTATTGTTGATGTCATTTATATGAATTTATTTTGCCCTTAATATCATACTATTAAGAAAAGCAAGTGACACATAAATACAAATTTAAGGTTTTGTTGCTGCGGAAGCGTGAGCCATCAAATATATTTGGCAACTAGTTGTTATCAGAGACGGGTCATCCAACATTTAGTGGGGTCTCAAGAAAGATTCTAAACAAGTTTATCAAACATAGCCAATTGGATGATTGATTCTCCGATTAAAATCTGTGAAGTCCCAATATAATAAACCAACATATATAATATTTTTTTCCTCATACAAACCTTAAGAAAACATTTTTTTCTTAATTTCGAAGCAGATCAAAGCATATAAACTCACTGATCGAGAGCTTTTTAAAGCAAAATCTCTATTTTGCAAACATAAGGTGATAATAAAACCCATTAGAATTTGCCAAAATTCTCATAACTATAATTGATTAAAATTATATATTAGAAGATTATCATAAAATTCATTAAAGTTAGAGCCAAGTTCCATAAATCAATCATCAACAAGTTGTTAGCTAAAAGAGTTTTGATTGCTAATCATACATTTACCACCCTAAGATAGTACAGCATATGGTTGGGATGGACCACTTCAAACTAAATGCACCAACCCATCACCATCACCTCTATGGATATTTTCTACCCGCAAAAGCAATTCTAAATAATAATAATAATAATAATCATCTTTAGAATAAAGAAGCTTACCAAGTAAGCAAACTTATAACAGATGGAGACCCCTCCCAACTTTTTCAAAGCCAACAGAGTTTTAAAACAACCTACAAACGTTTCTTATATACTGCAAATAAATTTTAATAAACAAGTTTATAACATCTTTTTTTCTGCAAATGAAACATTTCTTCATTTACAAAATTTAGAGATTAATTCCTCTGAAGATCTCTAACATTAATTAGCAGGTGGTGGAAGCACCTAATCAGACAACTCCAATAATGCCTGACGAAAACTTAGCTAGGTTATGATGAGATTGAGGTGGCGCGATTGTGAGCTCCAGATCACTATTCTCAATAGCCGAAGACTTGGCCAATTTTTTTGTTGGGCTAATAGGTAAATTTAATTTGAAAAAAGAAGGATCTGCTTGATCCGAAACGTTAAACTTCATGTTTTGGGCTGCTAATTCCTGTCAAAAAGTTCGAAATTATTTACTTTCATGCAAGTTTAAAGCAGAAATTTGTGATTTTTGGAGGCCGGGAAGACAATGTGGAAGCTTACAGTCGAACTGGTTTTGCGTGGAATTGGAGTGCTACTACAGCTAGCCGCTGGTAATTGGATTGTGGTGATGCATGAATACCCAGCCTGCAGTCATTTTATTTACTCTAACAAGTTCAGATTAGCATATAGTTCTATTAATTCATACGATGAATTTATCCAAAATTAGTAATAAGGAAGATTTACATGCATACCACTCAATTCTTATGTATTTACATATATCTAACACCTAAACTTCTATTTTTTGCATATATGCCGCATTACCCATGATTAAAAAGGTGTATTTGCCCTTTAAAAGATTTAACTAGTAATATATTTTATGTAATATGAATGATAAAAATCAAAGTTTAGACGTTAGATATGTAAATACGTAGAAATTGGGTGGAGTGTATGCATGTAAATGTCCCTTAGTAATATTATGGTTTTGGTAGAAGCACTTACGGAATGACTGTCAGGGTTTAGACGTTCAAAAACCTTGAAATTCTCATCAGACTTCTTCAATGGTGAGGTTGGGGAAGTGCCAGAGTTTGTGAACTTTAATGAAATGGTTGTCAAGCATAATAAAAAGAAGGGAAATAAATTAAATGTGCTGCTAAGCTGAGATTAAGTGGATGTTTAGAACTTACTTTTTTATGGATGACAACATCAAAAAGGCTGGATCTTCTCTTCTTCTTACTGGTGTTGGTTTGTCGAAGGAAATACTTCTGAGCATGGCTGGCAACTTGGGTTGGAGTTCTGGTCATCACAAAGTTTCTGGAGATTCCCCTCCAGTCACCCCTTCCAAGCTTTTCTAATCCTGCTAAAAATGTTCGGTGCTCCTCTTCGGACCATGGAACTCCTAAAAAAAGTAGAACTCAATAAGTTGTAGAGATGACAGAAATCTAATGGAGGAAATACAGCAGTAGTTTTTTGTACTTTTCTTTTTGTTCAAGGGACAATAAAAGGCAACGTCAATGTTGTTTTCTGAACGAAATCTTCCGAAATTTCTGCAATGACAGTACTGTAGCTTGCAACATCAAAATATAATACGGGACTTGTATTATCCGATGGTTAGATGATTCGACATTGTTCATAATAGGAATAAGGCTAGTCCATCTTGGACCTAAAAAATCCGACTGAGTGAAGGGCAATAGCCTAGATTGAGCACACTCATAGCCTGAAAAGATCCATTTTTTCATTAAATTTTATGGTAAACAAAGGTGGTGGTACAAATACTTCTGTGCAATGATGATTTCTGTGATTAGCGAGAGAGGGTGACCAGGCAATGGCGATTGTCAAAAAAATAGGCAATGAAAAATGTAGATGCTAGTCTAAAAAGGACAGTGACAAATGGGTGATGACAATCATTGGCATCAATTGATAGACAATAAATGCAATCATGAAAAACTAGGTGTAGAATGGCATTCAGAGTGATTGTCCTGGTAGCCAATGGGAAGTTTGAGCAATTAGAAATGGTTGATAGGTTTAAATATAGAAAACCTCTAAGATGATAGATTGAATTTCAAGTGGGCACCAAGGGTCTGTTTGGGACAGCTGTTAAATATTTATAATCTGATGACCAGATTATTCTGATAATCTGCAGATTATCAGAATAAGCTGACACACTGTTTGAGACAGCTTATTCAAAACAATTTACTGATAGTTGTTGTTAGATAAATGACAATTCTGCCCCTGTTTAGTTAAGCTGTTTGCAACAGAACTATATAAACACAGAAATAGATAAAACAGAACCCGCAAATTATTGCAGATCAGTTCAAAAAGATAACATAGAGTGCATACGAAAAAAATAGATAACACAGAAATAAATACCCAAAAAAAAAGGAACCAATTGTCAGATCCATAAATTTAAAAAAAACCAAAACGAAATGCATACTAACTTTTATGAAATCGTCGATGTTTAAAAGAATGTTTAACAAATCTTTTCCAAGATTTGCAAATCTAACACCTAAACTTCAATTTTGGCTAACAGCATAAATCGATCAACAAGTTCACTTCAGCTTTGCTCATGGAAGCCATGGTTGCCCTTAAACAAATGGCCCATCCAAGGTGTTATATCTCCTCTGCTTGAGAATTATTTAAGAAAGGTAGTTGAGTGTATCTCTGAATGACTACAAGAAAGTTGCCTTTGATGATGGATTATCCAAATCCTGGATTGAAGCTAAAATAGAGGAAAAACTTGACTTAACAACCTAAGAACCTATAGGGATTAAAGATGTTCTTTTTGTTGTTTGGACGTATTTAAGCTAAATATTGCAACCAAACAGCCCATAATTCTCATTTCCTTCTCAAGAATCAGAAAAATGCCTTACAAAAAAAAGGCAGAAAATACTGGCCATCATTCAAAACATCAGGGATGAGCAATAACCATAATAAATACTCAACAAAGTTAACCTCAGCAAACACTAAAACGGTGAGGAAGAGGACATTTGTAATCTAGGATTTCGAAGAAGAAAAAGCAACGATGCGAGAAAAAAGCGTTCGGTGAATTTACCTAGCGTCAGCCGAAGATTTGTGGTTCCCTCCCTGTTGATGAACGCGAACAAATGACCTTGATGCAAGGTGTCGAGGACAAAGGACCTTGACTTCAGCTCGAGATGAAAGGGGTCGAGGAAGAAGGTAAACGACGAAGGAGCTCGGGACGACGGCGAGGTCGAGGGAGAGCATAGAAGCCGCAGAAGAAGGTAAACGACGAAGGAGCTCGGGACGATGTCGAGGGCGAGGGAGAGCAGGGAAGAGCACGGGAGGAAATCTTCACCCTAACGCGCGAATCCAACGCAGGACGTGGCCCCAATCCCGCTTCACCCCTATTAACGAAAACCCTTAAGTGCATTCGGCGCGGTGAAATTAATCTGGAGCGAACGTATTTTCCAAACACGAAGGCGGCGTCCGCATACCGCCACCGCACCCCAATAAGCCGTCCCAAATGGGAACCAAATCTCTACATTTATCTAAGTTTTGAGATTCTTTTCACTAAAAACTCTCCAAAATTGATAAGAATAAGTCCTATTTATAGATTTTCTTAAGGCAATATTTTGAACATTATTTTAAAAACCTAAACACTCTAAACAATATTAAAAGCTAGAAAATTAAAAGAAATTAATTATTATAATTGAGTTGTGATTTTTTTTACATCTTGATGATGTAATGAACCTGGAATTGTGTAATCTTAGACTCATGAAGTTCGTCAAATTGACAGAATCATTTTGACTATAAGAATATAATTAATTTTGAAAGAAGCCTATCTCTTTAATTTATCTTGAAAGAATAAAAATCATACTTTTGAATGTTTGATTTAAACTCACTTAGATTTAACTTCAACTGATTTTGATATTGTGAATTCACCTCATCACAACACACACTTCTGTATAAATTTGCTAAAAATAAAATTCAAATGACCTCAAAATTGATTCAAGTAGTTTTTGGTGTATATACATAAATTTCAAAATTTGTGCCTAACCAAAAAAAACTTTTTGAATCTTATGAATATTTAAAGTTAACATGGCACAAATTATAGCAAAGCCAGTCCATTTGTACTAGAAAAGTTTCTTCGTTGAAGTAATCAATTTAGTGCAACACTAAAGTGAAGAACATTGAAATTACAGCATCCCAAAACAAATTCCAAAATAGTATTTATAAGTTATAATATTTAATTTTAATTTTAATTTAAATTTTTAAAACTTGAGGTTAAAGATATAAATTAAAAGGTTTGTCTAATTGAAACAAATTTTTCTTTCAACGCACGAGACCGATCAAACTTCTCTAACATTTTAAGATGGAAATGCGTCTTCCCTCTACAAGTATTACTTCATGGAACTATAATCAATCAATTTCTCTCTCTCCTTTAGATTAGTTTAAATAGTAAATACTCATTTTTATCGTAATAGACACATATTTATTAAATTAAAATGAAAAGTAGTTATTGCTTGTCATCAAAATTGAAAAAAGAATCAAGTTGTAGGGAGTTCCAGAGGATCCTTGTTCATTAGGTGAGGATCACATGTATTGCATTTATTTCTGCATTTCATCGTTGAAGTGTTATATTTATTAATCTTTTTTTCTTTCTTTAGACCACTAGAACTATCTTCCAAATCCGCTCACTTTCATGCAAAGGATTCTCCACATTGCTCATTTTGCTCTTCCAAACCACCTTCCCACAATTACCATCTTTAAAACTTTTCACTAACCTTCCATTCATTTCCCACTCTCCACATATCTCATTCCATTCCATCACTTAGCCGCCACAAAAAAAATAATAATAATAAAATTAAAAATTAAAAAAACTCATTTATATTTGCCTCTCCCAAACTATTCTGTTCATCCCCTCAAGTCACTAACCTTCTTGGTTTAATTTTCATTTCCTTAAATTTTACAATTGAAAAGTAGGCCATTCTATATGTCTAGTAACATATCAATGTGCAGCAACTGATATTAGAACTTCGAAAAAGATGGAAGGATCAAGAGGACAATACCACAATTCATGGGTAAACTTCCACATCTTCACAGACTATACACTTACCTTCGATTTGATGGTGTGAATTCAATTTTACACTCTGTTATAAATTCTTATTTTTTTCCATAGCATTGGCCATACATTTCCTTAAAAGCACATCAAAAGGAGAGAGAGAAATTGATTGGATAAGTGTTGAACTAAAAGCTAATAGGCTGAATTTTTTAGAATTTGGTAGCTAGGATCCATTGCAATGACATTGATTAAGAAAGAGCAAGTAAGCTTGCCATTATTCTTATAATGGCTATTAGAAAAGAAATAGAATTAGAAGATCCACAACTTTTTATTTCACATTAATCGTTGAGAAGTATGAGAGTTTATTATCTGCTTTAAGGCGTTATGGGGTTTTTTATGGTAACTAAAGATAAAATTAAAAATTGGAAAAAAGAAAAATTAGCATGTATTCTGTTTATAATGACAACAAGTGTAGATTGGTGATAAATAGAGAAAACATTTTGCATTTCCTATCATTCTACACACTTACTAAGGAAAATCCAAATGTTTAACCCAATCCCGACTAAGCCTTTCATGTTAATTGGATAAACCATTTGCTCTCTATCTATCACAAGTAAATGCTGGTAAGTGGTATCTATTAAGATGGGAAGGTAGGAAGATAAAGTTTGATGTGATGTCCTTCCAATGGAGATATATCACACATCATTTAGGTAGAACTTTGTTTTTTAATAAAAATGAAGTGCATTCTAGAAAGAAAATATGTATATATTTAAGGTTAAGGACAAAATCATTATGCTATCTTCATTAAAATCAGTAGAAATGTCTACATCAACTTTACCTCATAAGCCTACCACTAATATTCAATTAGGTTCTAATCACCAGAAAAATGTAAAACTACTATTGATAATGATTGGAGCCAATACAGTTAAGGAGGTTGATGATGAGTTTAGTATTGATGAGCTTTTCCCCCAATAATTGAATCAAATATTAAAATACAGCGAAAAAATCTTGGTTATTTAAAAAATTATTATTTTTATTTAACTTCTCTTCACTTGCTCCATGTGATAGAAGATATGCATATACAAGTTAAGATACACATACTACTTTTGATCACAAATATATTATTTAAATTTACTGATTTCACCTGATAATTTATCGAATGAGCTACCACCTATGAATAACATTTAACAAACAATTGAATTTATTCCTAGTTCTTAATTATCAAGCTTACCATTTTTATTGGATGCATTCAACATAGCATGCTGAAAAAAAAAAATGTTTATTTTTGAAGAATATGTGATGAAAACAAGGCTATCAACAAAATTTTCATTTATTATAGGTGTATTATACCTAGATTAGATGACATGCTTGGTTCAGTATGTGGTGCAGCTTATTTTTTCCAAAATTGATCATAGGGCATGTAAATGAATGGAATACAACTTCCA
Source organism: Phalaenopsis aphrodite (assembly GCA_003013225.1). Classification (NCBI taxonomy): domain Eukaryota; kingdom Viridiplantae; phylum Streptophyta; class Magnoliopsida; order Asparagales; family Orchidaceae; genus Phalaenopsis; species Phalaenopsis aphrodite. The sequence continues at coordinate 2,181,674 of NEWO01000001.1, forward strand.
AAATCCCATGTGAACTTTATAAATGATTAATGACGCATTATAGTTTATCAAACACACCTAACACATTCATAAGCAACGTGAATATTATTTTAAAACACTTTAACAAAAAAACATTTCAGCAATATTAACGATACATTTACATCACTGAAACTTTGTTTTCAATAAACTTAGGGAATCCAAATAAATTGCTAATAAAAAGAGATGTCTTCATGCAATATAAGTTATTCTCTTTGAATTTTTAGTCTTTGGATAAAGCCAAAAATTCATTGGTCAGCGCCTAGTACATAACTAATGTTGGGAAGTATTCATATCTTAATTATTGTAATCGAACATAGCCATCTAGTAAAACCCATCATAGACAACCTAAACAAAGACAATTTTTTTTAAATAAAATTGCTCAAAAGGGTAAATGTAAAATTTGTTATAATTTTCCCTCCACTTATTAGGTTTCTGACTCTAATGTATTAAGTTCATAACTTATCTGAAGCAATTGGGGCAATATATAATGTTTTTTGTGTCACCATAAAAGGTATATTTAGTCAAAAAAACCATGTAGTTCTCTTCTTTAAAGAGCACTTGAACAATGCCTGACAAATATATATTCCTTATGAGAGAGAATTTTATGCTATTATAGACAAACTAAAATTTATCATTTTGTTCTAAAGTTTATAATTACAAAATAGAAACTAAATCATAACCATGTATGCGTGTTAAATTTATAGGATTTTTTTTTTTTTTGTGTGTGAAAACATGATTGGTTCATAAATCTTGGGACTATAGATTTTTGAATTTGATAAACTTATGAAAGATTATAAATTTTTCCCTAATTTCCATCTAACCTATCATGAGTGTAAGAAAGTCTTTAATTCTGGTGAGTTTCCTATGATTTGTTATCCATATAAAGGTAAATATCAATCTATGTATTTCTAAACCTTCAACGAAAGAATTTCTTATTTTTGTGTCACAATCAAGGATGGTAACATGACATCTTGGAATGGTTAAAACTATTAAATTTCCCTCACCAAGTAGAAATGTTGAAAGAGTATTGACAGAATGCTATAGTTGTAGGTAAACAAAATAACTTGCAAAAATCTCAAAAGCATTCTACTATGTCTATACCTTATAGTCCTTAGGAGGATAATTCTATGAATTTTGTTTCCAGTCTACCTAAAACCACTACAATCCAAAACAAAATATTGATATTTGTCAAAATATTCTAAAAAATAGTACATTTTTTATCTTGCTCTAAAACAAATTATGTCTATTCATTAAAAAGTATATTAAATTAAATGAATTGCCCTCCATTTTTTGATAATAAGGATATGAAATTCAATTCTTATCCTTGTAAAATGTTATGAAAGTTAATATGGATGAACATAAAATTTTATTTTGTTACTCTCAATTGATGAGCTGATTGAGGTGGTCAATGGAACATTAGAAAATTTACCTTGATGTTTTTTGAGAAAAAGCCGAGTAACTAAAAGTTGTATCTTTCAACTTTAGAATTTGTTTTTTAACAAAAATGCTCCAAAGCTATAAATAAAACATCAGTTGAAATAACTTTTGACTACAACCTAGAGGAACTATTGAAACAATTAGCATTCTTTTTAATGAATTTTCATTTATAAGAGATTTTAAAGTCCTTCCAGCAGAAGATGTAAGGTAACAATTGGAAGAAAATAACACTAAATATGCTGATAAAATAAATCAAAACATAACTACACAGAAATATAATGAAGGTGATAATGTTTTGATTTGCCTTTATTTTGAGAGATACACCTCTACTAAATGCATGGATTTAAGCATGAAGATGTGGATCTGTTAAAATTATTAAGTAATTTAGACTTGATGCTTATTTTCTTTAATTGCTCTTTAATATGTTTAATTGCCTATTTTCAGTACAAAAGATATCTAATCTTATAAAGGAGTTAATCAACATCCAGATAATCTCTTATTAAAATATCATGATCATTACTTGCAAGTGCCAACATTTTTTTATGTGAAAAATATCATTATTGATAAATTGCCTACATATTATGATGTTACACAAAAGTTTCTAGCCAGGTCATGGTAAAATTAACCACATATTGAGAAAACATGGATGATAAGGGAGGACTTATGTACAATAACATCAGATCTTGTAAACAGAAAATTAGGGGTTTGACTCTTCAGAGAATAGTTTATATTTCTTAAGTTTATGGAAATCAATGCTGGATATCAAGTAAACTGTAATTGAAACTTTGATGTGATTTGAAATTTCAAAAAAAGTGATTATTAGCTGTTATGAATTATTGGAAGAAAGAGGTTGCCCAAACCTCTCTACCACCTTAGAAGTGAAGAGGCACATCCCCTCCACAAGCACACCTTCATAAAACCGCCATCCAACCTTTTAAGACTATTCCAAATTTTAGTTGCTCATTTTGATTGAAAAACATATTAAAACTTCTGGAATTAAAATGAAAATGACACATTGGCTTGTCATTAAATTTGGAGAAAGAATTCTCTTTTTGGGAGGCTTGGGGGCCGATCCATGCTTTATTTGACTGAAAATTGCATCTATTGTGCTTTTCCTTATTTCAACATTTAACTGTTACAATTATTAATTATTTTCTCTTTCTGACCATCAATAGAGCCATCCTCCAAACCCTCTCCCTTCCATGCAAAAATAACTTCCATGTAATTGTGTTATGCTTGCTCTTCTTCTAACCCTAATCTTCTTCCCTGGCTAGTAGTTTCCTAAAGTTCTTCACCACCTTTCCACCATTAATTAACATCATCCTTACACCATTTACTAATCTCTATTATGATTCTCCCTCTTATCCAAACTTATTCATAAGTCAGACCAAGCCATTAAACTCTTTTTATATTCACAAGTTCTCCCTTTCCTTCCCCGGCCCGATTTCTCAAATTGAAAGGCAAGCCATTCAATTTTCCCCCAACTATAATTCCCATTGTGCACCACTATCCCAGCCCAAATCTGGTTGGTTGATTTCAATCTTGGATGAATCAAAGCAAGAAATATACCATAGATTAATCAAGAACCACACGCAAACAACTCCTTAGAATAAGAAACAACGACCAACCTAGTAGTCTCCGAAAAAAAAAAACTCCATTAAAAAACAACACTTTATTCTAACAAGTGATAGCGCATCCCCATACATCCAAAAAACAAATCAATCACAAATTTTAAATTAATTTTATCCAGATATTCTCGAGTCCCTTAACGAACTATCTCATCCATAAAACTTCCATAGAAAAACCTAGAGATTTCTGCACAATCCAATTCGAACAACATACAAGAAACCAAATAGGGAAATCGGAGAAAAAAACGAGGAGTTATTGTTCCTAATATAACAGCTGCGCGTAAATATCTTTTAAACATATATTACTATATTAAAAAAACAAAAACAAAACAAATTATAACAGACAAACAGGGGTTGGATTCATTCGATCACCTCGCTTTCTTTCTTGTACTCCCCTCCTCGAAGCCTGTTCCAACCCTCCGTCGGACAAGTACTCATGATCGCCGGCTCTTCGCTCTCCGGCCACCCTCACCACGCACGTACCCAGATCGACCATGCTCACGCTCTTCAACATGCTCTGCTTCACCGGATCGTCCTCCCCGCCTCCACCTCCTTCCTGTCTCCACTCCCTATCCTCATCGACGATCCTTACCCCGAACAGCTTCAATCCCTTCTCCCCTCCCATCCTCCCATCCATGGCGCCCTAGCTCCCTCTCCCTCTCCCTCTCCCTCAGCTTCTCCCTCGGACAGTGCAAGAGAGAGAGAGAGGCAGACTATAAGGTGGTTTCATTGTACTACCGGTCTTGTATTTATAATTTTATATCCAAAGCCTTAAAAGAGAATTGCCCATGGATTTCCGTGAAACTACCGAACGTGCCCTACCGTTGTCAGGACATAAATTAGGTGAGTGGGAGTGGATGACTCGAATATGCGCACCGACCGGTGAGAACATTCACAACATTTTCCTGCCAGTTTAAGCAAGCTGCTTTTTCTGATACAATTTGAAAAAATAAAAACTATAAAGAATTTCTATATAAAGTAGTTAAAGGTACTAAATAATAAAATAGAGGAACCAAAAATAGGCTTATCTCTAAAACAGGCCATTAATCAAATTTTGTGTATCGTCTAAAAATATCATGCTGGTTCACATTTAGTAAAACATACACTAATTATTTGCCTTTTTAAAACACGACTTTTATTTTATTAAAAAAAATAATGTTACATTATTCACATATAAATTTTATCATACTAGATTTAAATTTAGTAAAATTTATTTTGTTTTAATCTCGATAGGACTCCAATAAATTTTTATCATCTGTCATGAATCTCATGTCATAACACAGATCTTGAGGTAACTTTTTGGGCAGAGAATATTCAAACTTCGATAAAAAGTTATCCAGAGCTCTGAATTCAATAAACTTACGGTCAGACTTGGAAGTTCAACGGGACGGATCCAATGAAATCAAAATTAATCTAAACGGAGTCAAATCAAGCTTAGATCATGCATTAAACCAACTTTGAAAGTTTTTCGAACATATTTAAAGGTCAAACGGATGTCAAATCTACCAACTCTATATTAAAATCGAGCGTCTCAACAAAGACGAATCCAGTAAGCACAAGATTGCTCATTTCTAACATTGTTAATGCACCCCAAATCTCCATCAAATGTTGTCTGATCAAAGGTAGTTTTTTATGTCGTAAGGTCATGATGATTCATATTTCTGTATTAATTGCACTCAGAACACTAAAAATAGAGTCTCACCGCTCTCATGAAGGGGCTGAGAGTTTGAGATCTGAGGAAGAGCATGAAACTTTGAAAAAAAAACTGAAGTTCAGCACCACCGTTGACGACCGTCGTCGGCCACCAATGACCTTTGTCGACCCTCGCTGACCGTCGTCGAATTTTGTCGATCATCATCGACCACTAATGACCATCGTCGATCACCGCCAACCACCGTTGACCAATGTCGACCGTCGTCAATCACCGCCAACAACCGTGAACCATCGTCAACCGGACGTCATCAATTGCTATCAATTGCTGCCCATTCATAGCAACAACTCATCAGTACGTTGGCATTGTGACTTGGGCAATCTAGTAACCATCTCCCACTTTGTGAGACAAATGGTTTCAATTATAATCATCTTTTCATACTGAAATCCTTCAGCAGGGTTAAGCCCCGTGATTTTCTCCTTTTCGAATTTTCCACATAAAAACTTCTAGCGTCATTATTAATTGGTTTTTCTTCTCAGAGAGTGTGCTGAATTTTCGCATAACTCCAAAACAATAATATGCTAATCTACTCTAAAATTTCTAGCACACATCAAATTTCAAAATAAATTTAAAAAGATTTACATGCATTTAATTCTTATGTATTTACATAGCAAATACCCTTAAATTTTCATTTTTATGTATACAATATATATCATCTTATCTATAAATGTAAATATATATTTCATTTTTCAAAATTTAAATAGTTGTATTTTTACATGGTACTAAAGATTTAGGTTATATAAGTTTAAAAAGTAAAATTCAGGGGTTAAATGTGTAAATAAGTAGGAATGGAATATTATGTATGTAGATTCCTCACAAATTTAATATTTTTAGACTTATTTAATATAATTATATCACATAAAATGATATGATTTTTTTTTCTAATTAAATAAACTGTATTATGATATTTAGAAAATTAGTACAAAAATCAAGATAACTGTTTTTAATTATGAAATTAATATCTCTATATTCTTATTATTTTTTGAGAAAACAATTTATATTTGGTAATTTATTTTCGTGTGGGGTAACGCAATTTTGCGGCATAAAATTCAAAATTATTCCCTCCCTACTTTACCACAAAAAATCACATTATATATATATATATATATATATATATATATATATATATATATATATATATATATATATATATATATATAATATCAATGGTTAGCGAACTTCTAGGTTTGACAAATGGATATATTAAATATATATATATATATAATAGACATATAGAAACTTTTATTATTATTATTATAAACAATTTACATATCAATAGTTTGGATTGACCCACAAATGTAATAGGTTACACTACAGGAATTAAATTTATTAAGGATGGTCAAATATCTTCGATAATAAATGATAAATCATATGTAATGTATTTACCGATGTTTTAGCTACGACAGAGTTGACGTAACAAAAACGTTTGTCGGTAATTAAATTTACCGGAGAATTTAACCACGGTCGAGATTAATCGACGGTTAACCAATGCACCATAGTCGTTTAACCGTACTTTGACCGTCAGTTATATAATCGACGAAAATATTCGTTGGAAAAGTGTTGCAGTTCCATCGGAAAAGTGTCGGTTAACTGTGGGAATTTACCAACTGCTCTGTCCGTAGCAAAAAAATGCAGCTCTTAGTCAGGACGTCACCCGTTCAATAGATTGTCGGAAAACAATCGCTTGTTCGATAAACCATCGTAATACTGTCGAAAACATATACGATCGGAAAAAATATATATAAAGCCATTTTTGAACGATACATTCCACACACTTACAATCGCAACAGATCAATTAACACGCAGCACAACATATTAACAAAACTAATTAACACATAAATCATATACATAAATAAAAGAAAATTAATTAAATTAAAATAAATGAAACATACAACTGTACAATAAAACTAATGTTCGTTAACAATAAATTGTTCAATACACAACTGAATAAAAAATAACCCACACTCATCCTCCTCATCATGCACTGTCCTCTCCTCATAATTATTACCCCCACCCTCATCATGCACTAGCTCCTTCCCTTTCTGTAGTTCCAAACGCGGCACCACTTCGATCTCTGCCCTCGTCTCCAATCTCAGGGCGGTACCTGGGCAGCAACTTCAGCAACAACCTGACGACGCTCTTCTCATGTGAAGTGGAAATGGATGCATCGAATGTGCTAGTGGTTGGCCAGGCACCATATGCTAGTGCCCATGGCCCCAAACTGCAGAACCTACCCAATTTCTTTCCGCAGACAGCCTCCCTCTAGAGGTTGTATTCAGAAGGATCGTGAGATGTGCCAGAACCACAGACCGACTGCTGAGATCGACGCTCCTTGAGCTTCAGGAAGGCATCCTACAAAAAATATGATTAATGAAAATGTGAGACTAAATAATATTTGATATTTATTTGAGTTTTATACTTATTAATCTTGTGAATTTCCTGAGTCGTTTATGATATGTTGTCCCCCCAAGACAGATCGGACTATCTCCTGTGGATGCACTCGTGTAACTCTACAGCAATTGACTCCCTTCCTTTCTTTAGTGTATGGGTCGTGACTGGTGGAGGAACTGTTATGGTGGCTGAGACTGCAGGCAGTGTCAGTGTGGTGCCCTCTATACCCATGTCCATGGCCTCGTCGGCTTATGGACTTCTCGGTGTGGTGCCTTCTATACCCACATCCATGGCCTCGTCGGCTTACGAACTTCCAAAAGTCAACACGTCCCCTAACGGGTTGCATACCACCCCTTCCTCCATAAGTCATCTACAAGAAGGAATGCAAATTTAATTAGTACATCTACATACTACTAAAGATAGAAGTACAATAATACATATTAAAAATAAAGGACAACACCAAATTGCATGCGTACAATTTATAGACTACTGAAACTGGAAAAAAAAAGTACACAGTAAACAGAAGTAAAATATTAAAAATGCAATCTACAAACTACTGAAACTGGAAAAAAGGTAGACTACTGAAACTGAAAAAAATAAAAGTACGCAGTAAGCAGAAGTAAAATATATAAAATGCAATATACAAACTACTGAAACTGAAAAAAAAGTACAAAGTAAAAACAAAGTAACACTTACACATCTTCATTGACCTCCTCTGATGATGTAGTTAAACCTACTTCATCCAAACCATCGTCAGAATCATGCTCGTCGATATCAATTTATTTGTGTTCATAATCAACATCAGCTAAATTTACCCCTTCATTGATAGTGTCAAGTGGAATTTATGAATCTATCATTTCTAATTTCTAATGAGCTAGTTCAATGGAATTTTGAATATCAATAGCCTCTGTCTGTTTACCGGCTATGACTACTGCCTACTCTACTTTGTCTCTTATTTTATGGGGGTATGGAAGATAAAATATCTGACGTACTTGTCTTACTAAAATGAATGAATCAAATTTACTATATCTCCTATGCTTTTAACTTCTACGATATTATACGGTTGGATAACCCTTGTTTCATGCTTAGGAATAGGATCAAATTGACCAGGGTTGAATAGAAATACACTCCCATCAATAGAGTCTGTATAAGATAGTTCAACAACTTTGAGAATTCCATAATAATTTATCTCATCGCCTGAGTTATTAATTGCTTTAACATAAAAGCCAGAATTATAAGTCTTTCCTTTTTTACCATTACCTCATATGAACTTGTAGTCATTCACATCATAAATTTGCCAAATTTTGATGATGCACATGGATTTCCAGGCAAGATCTAGCCAGCTCTGATCCGCCACTTCATTATTAGGTTCATGAATCTAGTAATTCATAAATAACTCATATTTTGTTAAAGATAACTAATAACAGTTATCTTATATGTTTAATAGTTCTGATAAACACTTACATATGTTGTGAACCATCTAGGAAAATTATTTTTTATCTCCTGGTTTGTGATATCATCTATAACTGAGTACAACAAATCTAAGAATAAATTGCTACCACGATGAAAAATCATGGGTTAGCCATCATAATATTTTCACCTAAAAAAATGAAGGGTTGAACTTCATCGCAATTTAGAAGAACATAAAGTGTCGCTGCTCGAAGATCCTGATCATTGATATAACGTGATGTGCATCTCCCTGATTCTTCACTAAATAGTTGAAAAACAAAAAGTATCGTGGGAGGCACCACACTCAATGACGTGAGCTCTTCTTGCACAAAATAATAGGAGCAGAAAGTGGTAGTCTTCTACAGCAAATATGTCTAACATATGGATCCTTGTGGTCATGTTTTATTCTTGACAGTTCACTTCAGTTTATTAAAAAATCTCTAATGTAATTATTTCACAATATTTTTATGAAGTAATTTTTGTAAAGTTTATTCACTAAATTGTTACTATGTACCTCTCAAATCTATACATCCATCGATATTACACTGGTCCACCAAGTAAGGCTACGTGTGGTAGTGTATTGGCAGATGCTCCATGGAGTTAAAAAACTAGATTGAAATATTCTTTCAAGCTTGCATAATATTATTGGATTATTTGCTTCTAACTGTAGAATGTCATCAAAATTCACTACACATATATGCTTGAAGAACACACTGATTTCAATCAATGGATTTAAAATATCACTTGACAAGCAGCTAAATGCGGTTGACTACATATTTTGAAGAAAAATATTACAATTGTGACTTTTCATTCCAAATATTTTTCTCGTCTCTAAATCAATACAACAAATCAAATTTGAAGCATATCTACTCAAGAATTTCAATGCTCGTAGCCACTCACAAATTGATCTGCGTTGTGCCAAAGTAAGAGAATATTTTTTTTTGGGCTTTAAAAGCTTGCCAGTAATAGTTTTATGAATCTCCAGCAACCACCTTCTGCAAATCTCCTTCAAATCTAGTCTGACATTCACGTTATCTTTAGTTTTTTCCCTTAACATTTATCGTAGTGATGAATATATTGTCAAAATATTTTTTTCTCTATGTGAATCACATCGAGAGTATGTCTGATCATGTCATCCTTCATGTAAGGCAGATCCAAAAAATGGATTTCCATGACCATTTAGGAATAACACCAAAGCTTGGAGGACAATGTGAAGATAGACCGAGACAAACAGTAATCTTCGAAATGTCACTGACAATCTAAAATAAGTCTTCCCCAGATACTACTGAAGATGATGTTGATTTGTTATTTTATTTCTTTTGAATGCACTTCTTCTCCTTCTGAAGGGATGTCCAGGATCTAAAAACACACGGTGGCAGTCAAGCCAGGAATTTTCTTGCCATGCTCAAGCGTGAATTCCTTATATGAATTCATGCAATATTGACATGCTAACATTCCCGTTGTGCTCCAACTAGATAACATTTCATACACTGGAAAATCACTTATTGTCCACATCAATGTTGCTTTCATCATAAATTGTGTTTCATTATAACATCACAAGTCATGACACCTCTTTTCCAAAGAATCTGCAGCTTATCTATCAATGATTGAAAGTATACATCAATATAACCTTTAAGACTACTAATACCTGAAATAATCAAGATTAGAAATAAGAACAGCGTTTTCATGCACATCTAGAGTAGGAGATCTTATGGCCTAACGATCACTGACCAATACGAGCAAGGTGTCATGGTCTGACTGTATGATGAGAAGCCACCCAAGCATAAGCTTAGTCTCATGTTACGTGGTTTCACAACAAATTATGGATGTAAATGATAAAAACAACTTTCATGCCTCTCCATCTGCAGGATGACTCATTGAATTGATATTCCCTGACCTGCTCCGATGTCACATCATATGTGGAGTTGTACACGAGGAAGCAAATAGTCTTTAAAGATACTAAATAGATGGTAGATAGAAGAGGCGTGCAAAGAACTTGATTCTGACTATTATTTTTATTTTTAGGTTTAAATCTCGAAAAGGTACAAAATCTGAAATGAGTTTCTACTGCACTAAACTTATAAAATAACATGCAATTGTTCGCGCAACAACTGATCTTCTCTGTTTTCAACCCTAACTTGGAGACCAATTTTTTGTCATGTCTAAGTCGACTGGAACTAAATTCGCTTGTGGATTACTCTCATTCAGTATTGTTGCAAACTAATTGAAGCAATCTCGGGGTATATTAAACTATATTTTAATTTGTATCATTCTAAAGGCTATAAATAACTTAAATAAGAAGTGCATCCCTCTCACAATGGCCTTTGAGCAGCATTCATTAAATCATAAAAAAGTTTGAGCCTACGGATTTGGTGACTCTTCTTGCATTTGACTTGAGTAATGCAACGATGTCTCATCAAAGATCATCTCTTCAAATATACTTGAGTGAAATTCAAGTGGAGGATCATAGCTCATCAAAAGAGTTGAGTTGAATATTGCAGTAATTAGGTTGAAACCCCTGACAATTTAAATCATATCTTACTTCATCAGATGTCAAGTGTGCTCGATTCATGTATTTTGAGCATGTACTTTGAAATTTACCCTCAGATAGATAAGATGAAAGTTGCGATGTTGCATCCATGAATGCCTCAACATCATTTAAGAACCCATTGGTGATCCATTTTCTATTCAGATAAAGTTTGTTGTACATCCAAGATCTCGATGTATGAATATATGTGTACCTTCAAAACTAAGAATAATCAATACATTATAAAGTGCATTCAACGGAATACATTATATTTAATTATTGTAGAAGATCTACTGATAGATTTGTCACAAAGAGTGATCAAACGTGAAAATGGTGAAGACATTTTAAAAGGTGTGATCATTTTAGACAACATTTAAGTTAAAATGTTAATAGCTTATTGAAGTTGTTAGAGCTATCAATGACTAATAATCTATAAACATTTATCCATGTTTTACCTTTAATCTTGGTTATCACTATAGCTACACCAACCCATTCACGGGTAAATTTCTTTAATCTTTTATCTACAAGTGTAAAGCAACTTATCCAACTAAGTATTCTCGTCTCAACAAATTTAACTTTATTAATTGCACATTTATAAATAAATTATGGGATGGAAATATTTTGTATGATGTAAGAGTGTTGTTCACTTCATCATCCAATTAGAAATGTAACTTTTATTCCCATAGTGGAAATTCACTTCAAACATTATGTTCATGACATCACATAACATAATTTTTAAAGTGAATTTCATTATAGGAATGGAAATTAGATTTCTCTTTGGAGGATGAAGTGAACAACACTCTTACATCTTATGAAATATTTCCTTTCCTTAATTTCTCTAAATATGTAAAAGTAATCTAGTTAAAAGTTGTGGATACCAGAATGCTTAGATTTATGATTGACTTTTCACTTGGAGACAAAATATGACATAAATTTATCTATTTGAGGGCTAACATAGTCAAGTGGCATACAATATTAGAGGGAGCCGTTTTAACATATTATGAATTAATGTTAAACCGATTAATGATCTTCGATGGAACTAACAATATTAAGATGTTAAATGATTCTACTTACTGTAACTGAATGTGATCAAATCTGACAATAATCAATACATTTTAAAATGAGTGAATGTTCTAGATAGCTTGAACAACGATAATCACTCGAAAATTAAATGATTTTAATTTTTGTTTTGTTAAAAAACTAATCAAAATAAATGATGAAATTTTGAGCCAAAAATTTTGGATCAAATTTCTTTTGAGTCGATCACAATTAAGCTCTAAGTCTGAACATTAGCAGTCTATTGAGACTAATAGGGTTGTACCATAGATCTATTCACAAGAAGGATATCAACAACAAAAACTATAATGCAATGTACATCCTCATGTAAATGTCCAGTAAGAGCATCCAACCATACCTTTGAGCGTTAGAGCTGGTGAGTCGCCGGAGTTGAGGTCTCCAGAGTTGCGGTTGTCGGGCCGCTGGAGTAGCCGGAAGAGGGGAGGAGAGGGTTAGGGCATGAGAGAGAGGGAAAGGCAGAGAGGGATTGGGGAGTAAGAGAAGTTCAAGGGCGTAGCAAATTTTGACGGTATAAAGGATTCTTTCCGACGGCTTACAAACAGCTTCAATTCCGTAGGATATTAACATTAATACCGACGACATTGACAGTCGGTTACCAAAAAAGCTCACCAATCCCGTCAAATGACATGCTCCTAAATAACCGACGACATATGAACGTCGGCTATTATGTGCTTATAAATGAAGGTGAAATGCATCAGTTATAATAAAAATCGCCGAAAACTAATCGATTGTTCGTAAGCGACGGTATGTCATGTTTTTATACCTTCGGAAATAACTCATCACATAAACCGTCGTAAAATTATCAGAAAATAAATATTTTACCAACAAAAATTTAAGCCATTAGTTTTGCCATCCGTTATAGCCTTTTCTCCTGTTGTGTTAATTAGACAAGTTTGTTTAGCATTCAATTCTCTTAGACAACATGTTAGATTATTACAACATACAGCATGGTTCTCCTATGCGATCGATTATTTGGCCAATCAAATCGACAAAACCATTTTGGCAGTTCATGCTCGCCATCAGGCTACTCACTCATCTATTTTATTTACTTTTAATAACATATTCATTATTTATTTAATGACTTATATAATGTATGGGCCCACCCTCACAAACTTCTAAATAATATGGATAATTACGTACAGACGACCCAAAACATTGATATTTACAAATTAAGCAATCAGCTGATTTTTTTGAACTACACAACCAATAAATTTACTCATGTCATAGTTAAACCAGTAAGAATTTGATAAAAATGAAAACTACACTTTAGTACCATGAATTTTAATATTTGAGGGAGAATTTGAAAAATGGATGAAAGATGGCTGTTGATTTGGAAAAAATATTACATCAGTACTACGCACTTAAAAATAACGTGCGTAGCCAATAAATTCACGCCACAACATCTCGCGCGGCAGAGAAAAAAAAGACGGCACAATAACACAGAGAATATTCCCTCCTGTGTTATTCATGTGTTATTGCGCGTTATTCATGTATTATTGCGTGTTATTCATGTGTTATTGCGTGTTATTCATGTGTTATTGATGTGTTATTGTATTATTATAACACCAAGAATATTCTCAGGATAAAATAACACATGAATAACACACAATAACACTTAAATAACACAGGAAATATTCCCGACAGAGAAAAAAACGGCGTAGTAACACGGGAAATATTCTCTCCCGTGTTATTCTTGTGTTATTGTGTGTTATTCATGTGTTATTTTATTATTATAACACCAGGAATATTCACAGGACACAATAACACATGAATAACACGGGGGGAATATTCCTCGTGTTACTGCGCCGTTTTCTTTTCTGTGTCGTGCAGAGTATCGTGACGTGATTTCATTGGCTACGCACGTTACTCTACGTGCGTAGTACTGATGTAATATTTTTTCGTTGATTTGTCAATAGCAAGTTTGAGGTGGCCTGCGTGTAATTGCCATGTAAAAATAAACATATATATCTCCTACATGCAAAAGAAAATCAAATTTAAAAAAAAAAAAAAATCAGTTAGGCGGGGTTCATACTTTAGGAGAATTTTTGTCTTAGCATATTCAAGAATATTCTCAAGCTAAATGACTCAAAATACTTGCTAAGTTAGAGGTTTTTTGGGAGCACGATTTAAGCGTAATTTAACTTAAATCATGTCGATCAACATAAATGACAGCATTAAAGATCATTTTTCCCCTTTATTTTGACCTAAATTAATTATTAATTAATTAATTAATTAATACATCATTTATTAATTTAACTTTAATTTAATTAATTTATACATAATTTATATAAATTTAATGGAGAAGTAATTTATGATTAATTTAAGAAAATAAATATTTTTTTAGCATGGCAAATGATTAATCTTCAATTAATTAACGAATGTTAAAGTAATTAAACTTAGTGAATAATTTATTAATCATTAATATTAGTAAAAATAATTAATTAATCATTGAATTAAATTTGTCTTATTGATTCTATCATTAGTATGTAATATTATATTCATAATTGAACTAACAGACGTAAATCATGAGATAATTTGTCAAACGCTTTTATTGGATTAACCCAAATTTAACGTATCTTATGCTTACTAATCAAAATATAAACTTTAATTAGTTAATATTTAGCTTAACAAGCAGATTTTTTCTTATTTATATTTTTATAATCACATATCAATTTTTTTTTAATTTGTGCATATTTGCTGATTATTTATCCTGCATTTATATTAATTTCATTTTTTTTTTCTGAAATGAATATTTTATGAATTTATTAGTAATCAAGATGTTTAGAGCATGAGATAAGGGGGAATTAACAAGTTCAGTACAACTAGAATTAACACTCATTTGGCTGTCTAGAGAGAGTAAAAATGATTAAATATAATTTCATTTTCTCGTGTTATTAACATATATGACATACAATTTCCATATTTTTACATTTTTAACCTCAAAATTTTGATTTCTACATTTATGGCACTCCAATATTTAAATTAATGATATCAAAATTATCACTATAACGAACATTTTAAAAGTAAGATGCACGGTAATGAATAATGATTTAAGAGAAGTGTATAATCTTTTATTCATGAAATGATCTGTTTTTTTTATAGACAACAGGGTACAATAAGTTATGTTAAAAATTATGCCCCGGCTTTAGTGGGTTTGTACATATTATTATAGGTATTTTAGATGTGTGATCCTTAGTTTTGATCATCCTCTGCCTCGGTCAACCGAACATAGTTGGTTTTGGTTCATCAAAACCTGTGGAATTGGAAAAATTATTGCATATGTTAACCGTACGCAGTAAGCACTGAACCAATCAAAACACTCCCCTACAAAAAAGTGTATGTCAGTGGACCCCAATTTATTTTTTTATTTTTATTTTTTTAATTTCAGATTCGATACCAGACACAATTTGCTTCTGGTATCCGTGCGTAATAATAGCTCGTGGAATTGGGGTTTCAGATTGACCTTTGATATTCTTTGGGTTGTTCAACCATGAACAAGTCAGTTGTATTGTTTTAGCTGCCGACCATTAATCTCAGGATAAGAAACTCGTCTATGAAATAAGAGTGCGCTATCAGGAAGAGAAAAAACATTTATTTTTATATTTTTAGTTTTCCGCTCACAAGCCCTTGGCCTTCCACTCGTTGGTCTCATTATGTTGTGCTCAGTTATATCTTTTGTCAATTGGATTTCTTTTGTGATTCATGCAGACGCTTATCTGATGTACAACCATAAATATAAAAGTAAAAGTAAAAGTTTAGGTATCAGATATGTGAATACATAGGAATTGTATGCACGATACATATAAATATTTCTTAAAATAATTAAGTTTATTAAATTCTTAAATTGAGATGTTAAATTTGAATATAAGAATTTCAGATTTAAATATAATTTTATATCCAATTAAAAATTCAAAATTTTTAAATTGCATTTTCAGTGGCATTTCAATTATTTCAATAAAAATATAATAAAAATAAATTTCATCACATACGTAAACTTTTCAAAAGTAACACGAAAATAAATTTAAGAATGGGAAGCGAAATTACTATTAAGTCCTTTTTAGACCAAGCAGAGTCAACGCCCGCCGGCGTTGGATGGAAAACTTCCCGCGTTCTGAACAAAAGATGATAATTGACAGCCCTTAAAATTATCAGAGCCAAAACGTAAAGAAAATAAATAAATAAAAGTAAAAAAAATTATATTTATACAAATAATCTTTTCATGACTTCGCTTAAACCAAACATTAATTTTTAAAATGTTTAAATAAAATCAAAGTACTTATAATCTGAATCTTCATTTGAGGGGGCTTATGCTTATTTAAAAGATGTGGTCGAACGGACATCGTCATCTGAGTTCTAAAACGACAAAAAGTTGACGTTGCAACTAAATAGTATTGGAAGATAATGGGAGACGTTGGTTACCGGACGAAAATAAATATGCGCGTCAACGTTCAGGACAACCGAGCAGAGCTTAAATGTCTTCTGAAACGAAATATGAATATCATTGTTGAGAAAATTAGGGCGAAGAAAAATAGTAATCGACACAAATCCCGAAGAACACAAAGATTAAACGAGGTTCGACAAAGATGCATACGTCATCGGGAGCATAGCGGCGAGTTCCTTTCAATATTCAGAAAAGAGATTACATAATAGTGGGATATCTCCTGGGGTTACTAACAGACCTATTTATAACCCCAGGAGTAAACCCTAGGCACAATATGTAATTACAACATTATCCATGTATCATACCGCGGGGCTTTGCCCCCACACCCCAACCCACGTAACTTCCCAATTTGGACATATTCTTCCGCTCCGCTCCGCTCCGCTTCGATCCAACGTCTGTCCATATATTGTATATGAGTCATACCGTAACAAATGTCCACCTCGGCGAATATCCAGCCTCTTAGGATAAAAAAATACCTGGGAGTTACACCTACACCACTACTAATTATATCATAATTAGTAGGAAACATCTTATAATATTTTTTTCTGCCACATTTTCCTTTAAGCTGATTGCTTGGACGGCTAAGTTCAGTTTTTTTAATGAGATTTTATCTTAAAATTTGCTCCTCATTGATTAGTCTTATTGTGATCCTTAAAGAAGGCTCATTGGATTACAATAAATATTTAATGGTTAGCGACCAACTTATTCTACAAACTTGTTGTATACATATGATATGAAATAAGAAGGGGGAAATTTATTATTGTTAGTATTAATTAAATTCTTATACAAATAAATATATATAAATAGTTAATGAAAGAGATGATTATCTTGATGTGAAAACCTTTGGAAGGAAAAAGTCTTTAGCTTTAACTCAGTTTGAAATGATTCTCGTAGTGCAAGTCAAATGTTGTAAAGAATGCTCTTAATTTAATTGGTGAAGGCATTTTTATAATTAAGTGGATGTAAATTGTAAAAAATGACTTCATGGTTGAACTAGGAGGAGATTCAAGGAGTTGGAGTTATTGCTAAGAGAAAATTAATGGTATACTCGGTCGTTGCCCTTATTTGAGGGGAGATCAAATATCATTGAAGCGGGCATCCATTTTGGTAAGGAAGAAAGGTAGTTATTATTGTCGAAGATATGTATATACCGACCTTGTGTTCGATGAAAGGTATCAATAATATGTGTCAACTTTGTTGGCAAAGACTGGCTTTCGTGTCGATATTCGCAAAGGACATCGAGTTCATTAACGATAATAGGGTGTGCACCAATGCTCGTGTCAATGGTAGATGACGACCATATTGGTGTCGACTTGCAGCAATAGTGGTATCACTGATAGATTATGACCTTTTTGATATCAACATGTCTTGATTTTATTAGTGATGATGTATATCGATGTTAAATATCATTATTGAGTGTTATTGTTAATGGCAAGGGGAAGGCGTTTGCTTTGGTTTCTCCAATGGTCATCACTGTTATCATTACTGGCATTGGGCGCCAACATCATGGTTGATGGTGAATGATGGTTGTTGGTATCAATTTTTTATGACAAGTGTGTAGGGTGTCCACTTGAATGATTCGAGATGATTTATTGTTTATTCATAACATCTCGTAGCTCAAGACACCCATCTAAGAGTTCCTGGTATGAGTTTGGGGCACGAAGTTAGGGTTTCTAATGACTCCACCTTACTTAAGAGACTTTACCGTCGGACAAGCTCATTCAATAGCTGAGACATGTTTGATGTTCATTCTGGTGTTTAAAGACTATAACACATCTATTTGGAGCATCTATTGGTCAAGGAAAGTCACAGAGCCCTTCTACGCACATTGCGGGAGATTAGAGATTAAAATGCCCTACCCGTGTTGTGATCCAAGGAGACAGTCGACATCGAGATCCTTGGTGAAATGCTCATAATAATATTATCTCTAAGGTTATGAAACTTTATTTTAGTCATATTTGATCCTCTATAGTCTTTGGATCAAAATAATCCCTCACCAAATGTTTCCAGTGAAAACAGGGCATTTCAGGCTAGACCAGAGGCTAGGTGTCAGCTTCGGGAGCCTAGTCACCAGTCTAGGTGCCCAGACACCTAAAACATCCCCCATGGAGATAAAAACAAAAACAAAAAGAACAAACAAAAACAAAAAGTATATGTCATCCTCAGGCGCCAAGGCGCCCAAAATAACCCTCTGAAGTCTCCAAGCTGGGGCATGAGAAAATAGATGTTAGATTGCTCGAGCCTAGCATACGACCCTGATGCCTAGGCACCTGATTCAACCCAAAAACTACAGTTCCAACATGAACCCTAGTGCCAACAGGCTGGTGCCACCTAGGGGAAAGTGTCGGTTGTTGGCTTTTCTTCCTGCAGACTCCTCTAAATACTCCATCTTCAACATTTTGGGCATCCTAAAGAAGGCTAGGAGCTGCTTATTCTTCTTCTTCTTGCTGGAGAAAAAAGCTAGAGTTTTCTTTAGAAGGTCGTGTGGTGAAGAGTCTAGGAGAAAGGTAAGGAAAGGGCTTGGCTTCTTACAACCTTCTTCTTCTTCATCATCTTCTCTGTCATTTTCGACCAAGCAAGCCTTCTTCCTTCATCCTCTTCCTCTTCCTCCACCACTTTCCATGAGTGTGTGTGAGGTTTTCTTAAGGAGGAGCTTTGCTAACGAAGGAAGGAAGGAATCGTCTCTCATACGATGAAGGAGAGCTTCTTTGCACTTTGGGAATGAATATATATTTCTCTGTGTGTTTGTTTTCATGTGTTTTTTTAGTTCATTGGTATGGAAGTTTTATTTATTCCTTTCTTTGATGTAAAAAATTACTATATTGTACTTGCAGCATTTTAGTTTCCGCTATGTTATAAGTTTTGCAAAATGAACATTCGGCCCCCCATGCTTGCTCTCTTCTTCTTTACATGAACTTCTTCTTCCCATTTTTATCGCACCATGGCTTCCAAGCATTCCTCAAGACCTTTGGTGTTAACTCCTCAGTAGTGTCGTTGATTGTTACGGAGAGGCAAATAGTTGGATTATTTAAGTTATTTGTCTTTCAACCCGGAATCCTGCTTGGAGCTGTTGCAAAGGGGGAAAATCGGCAGACAGCTGTGATGATAGTCTAACTGTGTATGTTGATTAGTTCAGATATGAACTAAGACTGTAGTTCCATATTAAGATGTAGTTTATTCTTAATAGTTATGGTATCATCCCCGCACAGGTCAAACTAGACTCAACTGCCATAATCATGTACCTCCCGCAGATGCAGTTTCCGTCTTTGATCAAACTATTTTCCTTTTTTTTTTATTTCAAGGTTGATCGGGACAATTATGCAATATTTTTATCCGACCCCAAACTCTGTGTGATAGAGGATGAGAATTAATCAAGGGATTCACGGTCAAAGTTTAAGATCGCCACGCATCATCGAGACAAAGGGATCTTTGTCTGACACATTACCAAAGAGGTGTTAAGGCCGAAAATCTTACCAAACCACATCCACATTTACACTGAGATTATCAAGGGGAGAGAACTTTTTGTATTTTAGTTTAATGAGTGGGACATCATTAACAAGGTCTTATGACTTGGAACTTTCAGTGTAGGCTGGCGAGACGAGACTAAGGGTGAATATGCCTCTAGTGAGGAAGGACCCTACTGTTCAGTTGAGGAAGCCTTTGAGAAAGTACGATGTCGGTAAGACAAATTATTTATGTTACCCTTTTTTGACTCATTGAAGCAGGTGCAAGGACCTTTGGTGCATTACAGGAGACTTTGTCCGAACTGTCAGAATCTGGGAAGTCAAACTCTAGAGAAGAGGTTCCCCCTGACCAACCAATTGAGAAGAAGGGGGTTTAGGTGTCTCCTATATCAACCCATGGGAGAGGGCTAGCACACAACACATGTGTCCCTTATAGATCATTCTCATCTCTGGAGGCGATGAAAGTTCAGATGTCAAACTCCATGGGAAGACTGATTGGGACCCGAAAGAGAAAACACTCACAGATGAGGACTCAACACCACCTCCACCTCTGTCTCAAGAGGAAAGGTTGACTCCGGGGTGAATCACTTGAATGGACGATGAGAGTAATGTATTAGAGAGCTTGAGTGGAAGATATATGATAATAGACACCTGAAGATATTGGTTCGCTGACCTTCCCTCCAGAAAGGCGACCGACCACCTCAGCTATCTGATGTCGGTCTGATGCGGCAAGCCTCGATTTTCACCAGAAGAGTTCAGCTACAGATTTTTTCTCTATAAAGTATGGGAGAGTATGTATGACTAAATATGGTCCTATAACAACAATAATAATATTTTTTATGAGCATCACAATAGTTATCTTGATGTCAATTGGCGCTCAAGATCAATAATAAAAATTTGTTATGAGCATCACAATAGGGATCTTGATGCCAACTGGCGCCCGAAGTCACCACATGGGTATGGCGTTCTAAACCCTAATCTACCCTGAAACGCCCACAGGAAGTTTTAATGGATTCCTTTGACCACGAGAGGCTCTAGATGTATGGAGTATGGTCTTTAAATGCCAAAATGAACATTAAACATCCCCGTATCCTAAGCGACACTATTCAATGATGGATTCTCCCGAACAAGACCGAGTCATCGCAGATCCTATTTTAGTGCCTCAAAAAAATATCAGAAGGTTTAAATGGATGTATGAATGAATAGTGAATAGTCTCAAGTAAATCAAGTGGATATCTTACACGTGCGATAGCAAAAAATTATACCAACAAGAGTGTTAAGGGGTGAGAGATAGAGAGAGAAAGCAAGGAGAGCAATAACACAGTAATGAACAGTAAACTTGCGTAGTTTATATAAGAATGGGTGTTCATATAATTACATATTGTACTCATAACATACATAGGTATGCGCGGGGGTATTTTAGTGTATACAAGAATATGACCTAGGGAACCCACGGATATGACCGAGCGGTTCTAAGGCACAATGACCATTAGGTTGAGGACTAATTTTGTCTGCTCTAGAGCTGAATGGTCCGCTTCACTCATGTGGGCTGGAAGGTAATGGATTAGTCTGCATGGATATGGGCAGACAGATTCTTTAGGGAATGATCTACTCTTTATACGTCTGAGAGCACCATCCTCTCGATATGCAAGAGTTGTTCGGCTGAGCGGACGGTCCTGGATCGTTTTCGGTGGATCCTATGGAACGAATCATCTCTTCCGTCAACCGTGAAATATATATGAGATTCACGCTGGCACATTTTCAATATACATACATTTTAATGTTTCATCTCCTCTTTTCAATTTTACCTCATTTAGGCTCTTATTTCGAGCATAAACATCTATTATTTGGTGTAGTTTGATCTTTCAAATTATATTGTGAAAATTTGATTTTTATTTTAAATAGTTTGATTTAAGTCTATTTGAACTTGATTTAAGGCTCTTTAGACATTGTTAGTTTAATCTCAAAAAATTAGATTATAATGTTCAAAATTAATTTTATGATTATCTTAATTTAGCATCGA
>NEWO01000001.1:2204402-2239397 GCA_003013225.1 Phalaenopsis aphrodite
ATGTTCAAAATTAATTTTATGATTATCTTAATTTAGCATCGACCCTCTACGGTCACTTTGACCACTGACTGTGATTACTTCTTTATATTTGCATTGACTTTTGAATCCCGACTACAATAAAATAACCATTGTTGGCTTAAGATCACTCTTACCTCAATCGCTTAACAATAAGTACCTAACCACCATCCCCTTCTATGGTCACTTAACTCAATGCCCATCTTCACTACCCAACCACCATCACCAAACTTTGACCAATTGATCACCATCACTTCTACGGTGTCTTGGTTAACATCACTCGATATAACTAAGCTACAGTCACATGATCACTAGCAAATTTGTACAATCACTCAACCTCTAAGAAAGACTATGGTTATGCCATTATTGTTGTCATACCACAATTTTTTGGGCATATTTAACTTTCCACGTTACCTGATTAAGATAACTTTGGCATTTGTAGCCCAAATATAATATTTTGACTATCATCACCTAATTACTGTCACCGGAGTGTCATCACCCATTTGTGATTGCCCGATTATAATAGCCCAACCACTTCACCGTAACCCTTCTATTGTCAACTTACCATTTTTGTTTGATTGTGGATGCTATAGCCTCCATCGTCTTTTTACAGTTAGCTAACTACTATAACACAATTACAAATATATAACCAGCATCATGATTAAATAGTCATCAACGTCTGATGTTTATCTACGATGATATGACCACCATCATCTAATTATAATCACTTGACTATTCTTGTCTGATCCATTGTTAGCCAATTATGGATAATCAACCACTATTAGCTCATTTTATTCGTCCTTACATCCATCCCCCTTTTATGGTCACTAAACCATCATTTTCTTCTATGATCACCAAACCTCTAATACTTGTATATAATTGCTCGATCACCACCACCCAATTGTAATTTCCCACTCACAATAACCAGTCTACAATTCTCGAATCTTCGTTACTCTATAATATTAGCCCAATCACCATTGCCAATTGTGATTGTTAAATCACCATTACCCTATCACAATTTCTAAGCTCTAACATCTACTGACATTTTTATTTGTCATTGGCTATAAGACCAATGCCTGTCATCGATGCACACCTATAAGACCAATGTGGACAATTAACCTTTGTCAATGCTTACAAGCTCAATGAAAGTTTTCAAAACTAATACTACCACATGTTAGCATTGTCACTCATCATCGCCAACAACCTTAACACACGATAGCTAATAGGATAAATGCATGCCATCCAGACTAAGATTTTACTAGACTTTTTGGTATCTTTATTTTTCTCTTCAACATAAGATAGTTGAGCAAGTCACCAATACTTTCTTAAAAATAACTCTATTGCCTCTGTCATAATATTTATTCTACATAATATTTATGATTAATGGCTTAGTATCCGGCTTCTGTCATAATATTTATTCTACATCATTTATATTGTCCACTATATTATATCAACATTTTTTTTTTAATCATGAAAAAAAGTTATTTGTAACGCGTTATATCTGCTAGCAGAATCATTTCAATGGGATCAAATTCTGATTTTTTTTACATAAAAATTTTAATTTCTCTTATAAAATATGTTTTTATTTATGCTTTTGTTGAAATTTCATGCAAAATTAAGCCATTAATCATTCATTCCATCT
The DNA here is from genome assembly GCA_003013225.1 of Phalaenopsis aphrodite. Taxonomy (NCBI): domain Eukaryota; kingdom Viridiplantae; phylum Streptophyta; class Magnoliopsida; order Asparagales; family Orchidaceae; genus Phalaenopsis; species Phalaenopsis aphrodite. Next base: position 2,206,060 of record NEWO01000001.1, read on the forward strand.
TCATAATATAGGTTTTGCAGGTAGCAAAACCTATATAACATTTTTTCATTATTAATTTCTTACATTACAAATTAGAATTTATGTAGTAGACCTACACGACTGAAGATCTGTTTTGCTGACATTTGTCATCACGATGACTTCGCTTACATTATGAGCTCAACTTTAGCATTAATAAAATCACAAGTGGATGAGTTATAATGGACATGATGTTATGATATTTCGTACGAAGTGGTGAAATATGTAAATAAATTTTATTTTTTTGCTCGCAGAATAAGCCGTGGAATGATTGTCATTCATATAATAAATATGGGCTTAATTAAATATCATTTGTCATTTACAATTAGACAAGGTCGTAGAGACATTTTCACCAATATTATATCCAGATGTCACCTTTTTAGAGATTATTTTTGAGAAATTTGAGGGCAGAAGCCCAGTCAGATTATATTAAATAAGTAATTGTTTAATTGCAGCAAATATCACTTTCTCTTACGGTAATAAAAATTAAGGGACGAGGAAGATGACGGTGATGTTCGATAGTTTTAAGATGTCAATATTATTGATTAATATCATGAGGAAGTTGATGTATTATAGAAATATTAGGATTGCATGTGCATGCATGTATGTATGTATGTATGTATATGGTATGACTTGCCACGAAGTTGGTTGTCATGTATGGTAGAGAAAACTTTGATAAAGTTGTTAGATTGATATTAAGATATGTTACGATGAATTGTGTTGTTCTTTGATTTGTTGAAGTCGTAAATAAATTGATGGTCGGGCTCGATGTATTAGGTATGAATGTGAAAGGAAGTTATTGGCTAGGAGAAAGTAAAAAGGAATTTTGTGGTGTTATGACATGTGAAAGAGCAAATTAGAATGTTGAACTCTTGGAGCAAAGGTAGACAAATGAGGTATGTGGTGGCTATGGTGAGAGCATAGTAATTAGCTTTCATGGATGAATATGTTGAGATGATTTGCTCCTTGCCACACCATGAGATTATTATTTTTTCCTCAAGAATGCATGATAATTAGATATTGTTGATTTTTGGTTAGTTAGACCAGCAACCCAATTAGAGTCAGAGTAGTATGGATGGATATGTAAGTCATCGTAATGAATGTGTGTGCCTAATAGAGAGTTAATTTAACATATTATGGCAATCTTTTGAGGTATTGGAAGTAATGATTGACGGGATAACATATTTTCAAACATGGTCATGCAGATCTCTGTTAATTAGATGTTTATTCTAGTGGGTGTGAGTTATTAGGGGGATGTGATGAAGTGGCAAGAAGTCTTGACATTGCCAAAATTATGATTTGAACTATTAATATTCTAGAACTCTGTGGATATAAGATTCTAGAACAATTTTTAATTGGACATGGTTGGGGGACCGTGGATAGACAATGGTGGTCCAATAACCCATTCAAGAGATGGTGGTTGCGAGACCCAATCAAGAGATAATCATCAAGCAATCAGGTTGTGTCATAGTGGAGGAGCGATCAAACCCAATCAATAATGATCAAGAAGTTATAATCTAGTGATTGTTAATTAAGTTCATAATAATATGATATTGATTGAGAAGCCATAATCAAGGGATGGCGTTCGGACAACCATAGTCTAAGAATGGTAATTTAATAGTAGTGGTTGGGCAATGGCGATACTTTGGCAATAGTTGGGCAGTAGTGGTGTATGCAATTGAAAGTAATAGTCTGGAGGCAGAAGATCAATGATGATGATCGCGTGGCAATAGTCTAATGGAGGTAAGGTCGGGAGGTGATGGTTTCATGGTAGTAGCTTGGCAATGGACTAATGAAAATGGTTTAATGGTGGTGCTTAATTAAAGCCCAAGCACTCTTCAACAAATTCATACCAGGTTTTTCATTGTGAATAGTAATATAGAATTCATTAAAATTCCAATATTTTTTTAAAGACACCAAATAACGAACATCGACAAATACGGATAGTCGAACACCATTGACACTAATGCCGATTATTAACGTAACTCATCAATGATATATGTCACGTAAATATCTGTATCAGCCATATACAACTCTGTGCCATAGAAATGAACGTCATCACCGAGGATACAAGTGGCAATGCAGGTTTAACCACGATCGACTTAAAGTAAGACTACGACGGTGTAGAACCCAATTATAACATCAAGTCACTAGATGAGGATGTTCTACGTTGGTTGCATCAAATTTGGATGCCAACAATATCAACATGAGATGTCTCCCACTTTTTTTTCACATTGCACATTAACATGTTCTTAAGTCACTGAAATGACATCCTCCGTTACCATCAACTCATATTATATATGAAACAAATACATGAGATTCTGCATAATTTTAATCATCCTGCATCACAAAATAAAAAAAGAAGATTTACATGCATACCACTCAATTCTAATCTATTTACATATCAAAAACCTAAACTTCAATTTGCACATACCGATCATCTTATATATACATGAAAAGGTATATTTCACTTTTTAAAAGTTAAAACAGAGGTATTATTTTCCTAATATGAAATATTTAGGGTGGTATAAATGTAAAAAAAAAAAAAAAAGTTTGCACGTGTTAGATATGTAAATTCTTAGGAATGGGTGGTATGTATGTAAATGCCACGATAATAAATGATATATCATAATTCCTAATAGCTCGTCTGCTTAAAGAAAATCGCACGTGTGTATCATGCACGTGATTGAAAACCCCAATCGTCTATCTGCAATTATTGAAGGAAATATGCCATAAATTCTGTCGAAAAGAAATTTATGACATTTCAAACAAATATGTAAACATTATTGATAAATATAAATATTACAAAAAACCTATTTTTTTTTATTTTTTAAATTGTATTGCAGTCAACATCTAACTCATTTCTAGTTTTATCTTCCTAGGTTGACCGTCCGTCAAATACCTGTGTTTTGACTTCTTAAATAAGTCAAACGAAAGATTGACTGTTGACCAGCTGCTATGACCAGGCTGGAGCTAGTAGTTCAATCCTAGACTAGCGGAGCCTGAGAACAGCAAGTCTGAAACGAAAGCTGTCCAGCTTCGCGGCGCGATCCAGTAGTTTTATTATTTAAGGGGCCTTTTAAGAAGCATATATTTTTCCTTTCATAATTTGAAGTGAATGGCTCAAAATATTCATACAAGTCAATTTTTTCATAGTGCTCCTATTCGATAGCATTCTATATATAGAAAAATTACTTAATATCCATGTCGCTTTCATACGAAAATTATGTTTCATAGCAATACCATAAGCTACCGCACGTATTTCCCATAATATTTAAAGCTTATCTATCAAATTTTGTAGAAACAAGTTAAATTTTTTCTTGGGAACACATGTACTTAATATGATCAACATTAGAAAACAAACAAAGGTGTAGTCATATACATATCTACTAGTAAGTTAAATGGCAAAACAATCACCAATCCGCATGAATAGAGCAAAGTATCCTGACTATATCGTGTAAAAACCATCTATACATAAGCCAAGCTAAACGTAGGATAAATACGATCAAAATATTTTCATATCATTTCATCTATCATATGACTCGATGAACTAATTTCACTTTATTAATTTTGATGTCATGTCATATGCGAAGCTGTAGCATAGAGACGAACAATCTTTGAAGAAGTAAAATGAGTGGAAAGTAAAAAAAAAAAAAATTGGATGAAATAGTGTTCTATTTCTTACTTTTCCAACTCTGTGGTTTGAATCTCTCAACACAACAAAACCTGCACTGTGTCTCAATTACATCAGCCTTATAATATGACATGCAGTCATCAACACATCAATTTATCTTCTCTGATGTCTACCCTAACTTTAACGTTAATTTTTTTTTTTTTGGAGTAGATTCTTTAGTACTAAATTTTCTTTTGGGTTTATGTCATTCAATAATGTTGCAACCTAGTTAAAACACTATTAGGACATAACAAATTAATTTAATGATTAACATTCTAAGAGCTACTGATAAATCTGAATATGTGGTGCAACCTTCCCGCAATAGTTGCTATGCGACATTTAATAATTAAGAATTTTATGTTTTGTTGTTTGGCGGCTCATTCTAAGGCACGTGCACAACAAATTAAACTTAGGTTGCAATGAATATTACTTCTTCAAATGTGGTAGGATCAACTTCAGTTAGAGGGATAGAACTTGATGAAACACCAATCCAATCATAATCAACTTATAGTTTATATTTTTTACACTAATAATTAGATTGAAATCTTCTACTGTTTAAATTTAACCTCACTTCATCTGGTATAAGAAATATTTAATTTTTATGCTTTGTCATCTGCAACAAAACATACCCTATGAAAGGTAAGCAGAAAGTTGTGTACAGATGAGCAAAGCTGACTCGTGAGCCGACTCGTGCCAGACTCGATAAGTGGCTGATGTGCATTCTCAATTAGTTAATAAGCCAATGTCAATCTAGACTTGAGTGGACTCGTTTGTTCATGACTCGACTTATCCATTTGTCATTTTATTAGAACGAGCTAAATTAATATTATTTATTCTCTCTTATGATAAAAAAAAGCTAGATTAAGAGCAGTCTCGAACTAATAAAATTAAGCTCAAGTTGAAGCTCAAATTCCATTAATTAATTTAGCACGAACTTGAGTCGTGGGCGGCTTCAACTCAGTTTCAATAAGAGTCAAGTAACATTGCTAGGGGCATTTACATACATACCACCCAATACATATTTATTCACATATCTAACACCTAATATCTACTTTTTACATTTACAGCACAAAAATCATTCATATCACATCAAAAATAACACCTAACTTTTAAAAAGTCATACATATTTTCATGCATAATTATAGTGTCATGTATTTAAAATGTCATGTATTTAAAAAATAGAGTTTAGATGTTATACAATGCAGATACATAGAAATTTAGTATTATGCATGTAAACTTATATTCTAACCCTAACTAAGATAGCATATAACACATAGAAGTTGAGCCATGAGCTGTAAAAATTATAGTGTAAGTATTAGATATGAATAACATAAGAATTGAATGATATGTTTATCAAAACTCTAACCCTAAAGGTAGCATGTAAACACATGGGAATTTCAATGAGTTTTGGAAATTGAAATTTAAGTGTTAGACTCAACATAACTCAAGCAGAGAATCCAAGCCAAGACCTTAAACCTTAACACGGGGAGGAAAACAAGGGAGAGAAATATGAGGCTTACTTTCCTCAATGCTTTGGAGCGTTGCCGGAGCTAGAAGATCGCCGCGCATCAACAGAGAAGATCATTGAGAATCACCCGAATCCTATCACTCGATACGAAATAGATGAAGAAATGAGTAGGTTTGGGTGCTCGAGCTTGGTAGAATATGGCTTTCGACTTATTAATGGCCGAAATTTTAACTAATAAATTTACAGGCTAAAATTTCAATCAGTAGTTTAAGAGTTTGAAAATTTAGCCGCTAATTCAGTTGGTAAATAACTGGTTGAAATTAAAGTTAGCTGGTAATTCTACCAAATCTGTTGGAGTAATGTTTGGAAATGTAGAGGAAGGTATAGATTGAGATGGAAAATTGGTAAACTGGAAGCTAGGGGTGTCGGAGGAGACATAGAAGGTGGGTCAGTAAGCCTACTCTGACAATAGTAATGAGAAAGGTTTTAGAGCGGATCTTAAACGACCATATTACCTACATTGTTTATCGTGAAATTTTATGAATAAATATTCAATGGAGCGAACTCTTACATCGTAAGGACTCATAAACGATATTAGAATAGTTGTGACAACTATATTTTATTGTAACTCATTAGTATTAAGAACTTCGTTTGTTATAGTCATCATTTACCATGTGATAAATAATTGCTAAATCAAAGCATCATTATCAAAATCTATGACATCATCAAAGTGTAAGAGTGCTATAGATATCAATTACCTAAAACCCACTATTTGATATTCGAATCTTGTTGTTATCTCTTAGTATTCTCCACTAACTACATATCCTTTTTGACTTTCTCCATAATTCTTCACATTTCCAATGCATTTGTGAAATCTCCCTCCAACATTAAGTGGTGGGTCACCTCTTCCTCTTTTTAGTTTAATTTAATTGATGATGTTGAATACCCCCATCATTGTGTCTATAAATTGGTTCATTTATCTATTTTTTTACTATGAAAATGAACTTTTCATATTAAAAATATTAGAGTAGGGATGAGTTGAGGCGAACTGGAAATCAAACTCAACTCGAAATTGGATCAAATAGATTTGAGTTTGGATCGAAATAAGTTCGTTATGTTCGGTTTTGAGACAACTCGGCTCAAGCAAAATCGAATCAAGTTCGATCTGGCTTGAAGTAAAAAGTAGATGGCTCATATTTGAGTTATTTGGATCTGTTACAACTCGATATTGGCTTGAAATCAAATACGATAGCTCAAATTGAGTTATTTGAATCCGTGCAAACTTGAAATCGCCTCGTAACTCATTATATTCATCTTTATTTAGCATTATATATAAGTTCTATAAATTAAAAAAAAAAATAGTTTAAGTTGATCCGTGTATGGCTCAAAACAAGCCCAAAAAAAAATTCAACCTAAGTATGGCTCATAGCTTCACCCGTTTATTTCAATCCGAGCTATAATTTTAATCAATTTTTGAGTGATTAATAATCTTCAAGCTAAATTCATAACCCTTAGATTAGACGCACAATAAAGCAATACATTATTTTTCTGTCATATTTACGTGTCCATGATATTATTATTTTTCAATATCATTGCCATTATATCAGTTAAATTATGCATTAACTTAATTATATCTGAGTATGTTAGTTTGCCCAAAGTCTTCCTAATTAAAACGCATCGCTTCAATTTCCTTAAACTGTGGATAATAAGCTTTAAAATATATTTTTTTTAATTTTTAAAAAATTTTAATTTGAATCCTTACCAATGATAGGGCAACATATTTTTTTTTTAATTTACCTTCAGAGAACCATCCAATTCCTATGTATTCACATATCTACCACATAAATTTTATTTTATTTATATTTATATTTATACCATTCAAATTTTTAATTTTACATAAAAATATTACAATTTTAATTTAAAAAAGAAAGTGAAATAGGCATTTTCATGCATTAATAAGGTGATATATATATGTGTGTGTGTGTGTGGGTGGGTGTGGGTGGGTGGGTGTGTGTGTGTGTGGATGGATGAGTAGGGATTAGATATGTAAATATTGAAATTAAGGGTCTCTTTAGGGTAGCTCTTATTGAATAATTTGCTAATAAGCTAGGTGCATTGATTATTACAAATTTTTATTTTTTTTAGAAAAGTCAAACCGCTGCCACAAAGTTGTCAGCGTTTTGGAAATGCATAAGATACCAAAAAACAGTTTATCCAAACAGACCAGGTGCGTTTACAAAACACCACCACACCAAATAAGCTACCCCTAAACGGATCCTGAGTGGTGTGTTTGTAAGTCTTCCTGCAAAAAATAAGGACATTTTCTCCCATGATAAGAAAAATATATAAATCTAGAATTTGATTTTTTTCTTAAATGAGAAAACGATGTTAGCTCTACTTTTTCATCCATGTCTTAACTCAGATTTGATTGTTCATCTATTATACTTATCTAAAATAAATATTAAAATTTAAAATTCATCATAATCCAATTTTGATAAGAATATTCTTACATAAAAATAATTGAGATTCACATTATTATAATTTTTTTAACTTAAAACTGAATAAATAATTTTCCTTATGCTATACTTTAAATACTAGTTTTAAAAATTTTTAATAAAAATATAATTAAAACTAAACTAATATAAAAAATAATTGAATAACTAAAAATGTACCCTAATTTGAAAACTCCTCTGGCCCTTGCCCTCCAAATTTTATTTTTACCCTACATAAAACACAAAAATTTACTCAACCAGTCATTTTATGTTTAACCAAACAACTTCAAAATATGTCACATATACCTCATTTCAGTTACACAGCATCATGTCTTTCATTCAATTAAACGTCATCAAAATGAAATTGAAACTCGGTTGATTTGGTTGACTTTCAAATGTGCCATACAAACAATTGTGGGGTTGCCCGTTGCAGCCAACCAACACCATCTCTTATCGTTGCCAGCAAGCATCGCCCATCAACTCCCCCTAAAGTCATTAAGTATCATCACGACCTTCCATCAGCTACCACTGGCGACTCACGAAATCGCTCACTATAACCGCCAACCACTATCTCTAGACATTAAATTTATTTTACTATAAATCAAACACAAAAAGTAATCTATTATATTTGTGATTGTGCCCTCCGACGTACGTGTTATTCGCTCGAGGTGCTTGGTCGCGCCACGATCTCGTTCATCGTGGATCGGTCGGTCTGCAGTGGTTGGGCGCTCTGTTTATCATACCTTCGTTTGGGCCATCTAATAGCATTAAAATCCCTGTTGGTATTTTAGGTGTACCCTTCCGTGGATGCATACAACGACAACCCTATCGATACACATATCCTTTGAGATCCCTATGCAACTTCTTCACCTCTTCTTCTTCTTAAATGTTGCCCTTCTTGAGCAAGTTCTTGTATAACTTCAACTCTCTTATGTCGTTGAGAGCCTAGTTCATATTCATATATAATCCTAGCTTATTTTTTTCATTGTTGAGCTTTAAGCATAGCTATGTTAGTGCTTAGTGTTCTCGATCATGGTTCACAAAGGAGGAAAGAGCATCTTTCACCAGCACGCCTCTACAAATCAATATTGTATTATTATAGTTGTCGAATTACTTCTCTGGATGAGATCCGATCAATACTTTAGATCTGTTTGGGACAATTTTCTGTCTGTTTTGTACTTCAGATCTCCATCAAAATTCTGTTTAGGGAATTTCTTATTGATTTCTAAAAATTTTTGTGGTGAGAAGTTATTTTTTAATCTCATTGATTTCTAAAAATTTTTGTGATGATAATTTATTTTTTAAATCTAACTTATTAAAAAGATACATATTTATATAAAGTTATTGTTTGATTATTTTAAAAAGACGCATACTTATAATTTCAACCCGTGCTTTCTAGCAAATTATTTTCTCCGCTACATCTTTACAATATCTTTTCAAAAAGCTACATTCAACCCCCTTTTTCTTCATTGTCAAGGGTTTGATCATTTCAGAAAATTCGGTGGCAGGAAAAATCTAAACAGAGGTAATTATTTATATATATAAACGAATAAATTTATATCTTATGTATATAATTCTAAATAAATAATAATAATAGAAAGACAAATTCCTCTTATACTTGATATCTTACTCTATTTTTTTCTTACCTGAATCTTCTGACTATATTTTATCGATTTATTGTTATTTCTTGCTTCACACGTATTTAGACAATCGACCTGGCCTATAAGTACTCGACTACTTAACCCGAATCAACCATATCGTGGTCAAATAGAAAGCAGCAATTCGCTTTCTCAAACGCCCAACAATTCACTACTTGACTTTCCCAAACACCAATGACTGTCGGAACCACCATTCCCTCCCCATCCCGGCCCATCTCTCCGGTGAAGTCCACCACCAATTCTCACCGCGACACCCGCCACCGCACCCCGCCGCGCTCCCTCAGAACCACCGCTTCCACCCCCGCCGCCACCATCGACACCCGTTCCCACATCTCCAACCTCGAACGCGTTCTCCTCAGATCCACTCCGCATCCCCCCTCCCTCTTCCCCCTACTCCACAACGACGACCAACACCGCCACAACCCGAAACCCTCCGCTGCGAACGACGGCGGCCTCCTCAACGCTCTGAATCTATCCTCTCTGTTTTCTTCCGTTCGGAGCTCCGTTACCGCCGCCGATGAGGTTTCCCCTCGTAGCCTTGCTCAACTCCAGCGACTCCTCTCCGATTCCTCCCGCCCATCTCCAAAAACCTCGATCGCGTCCCGGTGGCGGCTCCTCCATGGCTCCCGCAACTGGTCCGGTCTCCTCGACCCCCTTGATGAGAATCTCCGTCGAGAACTCGTCCGCTACGGCGATCTCGTACAGGCGGCGTACCGCATATTCCACTCTAATCCATCTGCCTCCCCTTCTCGTCCCCGCCACATGGTCCTCCCCGATCGCAACTACCGCGCCACCAGAAGCCTCTTCGCCACCTCCTCCGTCGAAATCCCCCGCTGGCTTAACCACGCCGCATCCTCCGCTCCTCCGTGGATGACCCAATCATCCTCCTGGATCGGCTTCGTTGCCGTCTGCGATAACGAACGCGAGATCGCCCGTATGGGCCGCCGCGACATCGTCGTCGCCCTTCGCGGCACTGCTACCGCTCTTGAATGGGCCGAGAATCTCCGCACCACTCTCCACCCCATGCCCGATTCCCCCTCTGCGAAGATCTCCTCTGGTTTCATGAACCTTTACAAATCATCCCCTGGCTCAACTACTCCAAGCCTTTCCACCGCGATCGTCAACGAAATCCGCCGTCTCGTTGCCCAGTACGCCGGTGAGGAGCTAAGCATTACGATCACCGGACATAGCCTCGGAGCAGCCCTCGCTATTCTCATCGCCGACGAACTAGCAGACGAAATTGAAAACGCGCCGCCGATCGCCGTAGTATCCTTCGGCGGTCCCCGCGTGGGAAACCGCGAATTCGCCGATAGGATTGAGAAGAAAGGAGTGAAGGTTCTTCGTGTTGTGAACACGAACGATCTGGTTACTAGGGTTCCGGCCGGGGATCACCGCGGCGAAAAAGAAAAGGGGAACTGGTGGCGTTCGCACCTGCTGGATGGGTTGGAGGGTTATGCGCACGTGGGAACGGAGTTGCGTGTGGATAATCGGGATTCGCCGTACCTTAAACCCAACGCTGACCCGGCTTGCTGTCACGACCTGGAGGCTTACCTGCATCTAGTTGATGGGTTTATGGGGACTGGTTGCCCGTTCCGGTCTAATGCGAAGAGGAGTTTGGCCCGGTTGCTGAGCCAGCAACGACCCAACGTGAAGAAGATCTATGTGAACCGGGTTTGGTCTCTTGGGGCGGTCGAGTCGGGCCGTGGGGCCGTCGAGGTTCACCATGGTTGTCTTGTTAGCCCCTCTGGATAAACCGCAGAGGAGTATATTAGTTAATAAGGATTGTAAATTATGTTTAAGGAATCATGGAATTAAGTTACGGATATTATTGAATTATTGTTTGGCAATTTTTGATGGGGGCATTTACATAAATACCACCAATTTTTATGTATCTACATGTTTAACACCCAAACTTCTCTTTTTACATTCCTACCACCCAAATCTTTCATAACATATTAAAAACATCACAATACTAATTTTTAAAAAGTGAGAGTTGTGTTTATATAAAAATTGAAGTAAAGATGTCAAATATGCAAATACATATGAATTGAGTGGTATGTAAGTAGATTTATCCATCCATCTTTACCTCATCTTATTTTATTTAGTGAGTTTTGACAGTGCACACCCAAAAAGGGTCTGCACTGATATCGAAGCAGCTCGAGTGGATCAAACACTAATAGTCATGAATTCAACCGGTCAAGAGATCTCATGATGGACCGGCCGCCCTAAGGCCCGCTTACCGAAGACTTCACTAAGCCGGCTAAAAGACAAATAACTCTATAAATATCATTATATTCTTCCAACATTCACCTCAAAGAATACCAAGAGACTTGTAGACCGGCCATTTAACCAAGAGTCGACCTATCATTGAACTCAGAGCCGATCGGGCAAAGATAGCATGATGTTCGGCTAAAATAGCCGACCTCCAATTGTGTTGATCAGCTCAATGATCCTTCTGTTGAAGGATCAAGAAATACATGAGATACAAAAGTACAAAAATATCTTGTAACCCCCATCCAATGACATGAGCATGTATGTAATTTTATTCTTTTTAGCATTTTATCTCCTATAAATAAGGAGTCAAGTGCAGGTAAAAAGGATTTATGGCTTTTAAATCTGTACACATATTTTAGATGTAGAGTTCTCTCTTTCTCTTATGTTATCTTCATTTAGATATAGAACACAGGTCGCAGCGTTCTGGAATACCGTAGTTCGCCGCCAGAGATTAGTATGTGAGTGCTCTTTTATTTCATTTGTCTCCATCTATTTTCACCTCTCCATTCCTTACGGCTCTGATACTTTGGTTTGCCTCACAGGACAGATAAGGATTCAACACTGCATACCAAAAAATTTTATTTGACATATTATATACAATTTGCCGGTGAATTCAAGCTTACATCTGTCAAAAAAACTAACTAAAAAATTATTTTAAGAAAATCCATCGGCCATGAACAAATGGAGTGTTGAAAAGCGCTTACATATTCTTAGCTCACTCGCTGCGGCAGCAAGACGCCAAGGCAAGGACTACGATAATGTATACTTTTTAAACGGAAGCATGAAGATATTGTTCATCAAATAAATACTTAAAAGATAAGGCCTATGCGGACAATTTTATTTTAGTTTATCATGATTATTAATTGTAAATACACTCAAATTATTTAAATATTATTTAACTTTTTAAAAAATAATTGATTTATTTTTAAAATTAAAAAGGATTAACGTATAGAACATATACTACATAAATATATTTTTTTCGAATATGAATGCAACGGGTGATTTACCTTCTGAACTTATTAGGAGGGGCAATTTACACGCATTACACATAAATTATTAGAATTACATACTTTATTCGTGAACTTTGTTTATATATATGTAGCTCTAGAAAACATAAAAAAAATTACATAAAAATGTGTCAACACGAATCTTAAAATGATCTAACGGCCCGCAGAGAAGATGACATAACGGTCCGGGACCCGTGAAGAGTTCATATTTATCTGGCTGGCTCCTACAGGCGAATGAAAAATATTCTTAAGACAGACCAAACTCGACCACCCTCTTAAAGACTAATGACACAAAACACGCACGGATGAATCCGCTAACATTCCTAAATCAAGTTGGGCGAACGATGAAAACCGCCCGGATGTAAAGCAGACTACTGGGGCCTCTTGATCCATTCTTCGACCAAATCCGTTTGGGAAAATGACCCAATCAGTCATTTCCCCAGGTGTGTGACCGCTCGACCCAAATCTGGTCAGGTGTCATCTCGAGCTCCCGGTTCCATTTAGTCAGACATCATTTCAGGTTCTCAGGCCGATAATTATGTATTGACTAAAATACCCTAACTCTATAAAATGTAATTTTACAAGATTTTTGTTGTTCATTATTAAACTATCTTTGCTCATTTTCTCTCTTTCACGCTTCATTCGTTAGGTGTGTCTCTTAGATAGTTTTGAATTCAACAAATAAAATAAAGGGAAGGGGTGGGGGGATTTACATGCATACCATATTTAATTTAAACTCTAATTTTAACAAAATTATAATTAAACTGGGCATCTCAACAATAAAAGCCTAATGACACAAAAAGTAATTTAGTCGGAGTCTAAATAAATTCTTATCAAACACTTGAAATATATTCGAAGATAATACATTCATTTGATAGTCAAATAATCTAAAATATTGGTATGTTTATAGTCAAATTGAATGGCTTTAACGAGAAAAATGTAACAAGCTCAATATCAATTAATCATGATGTCGTTAAGGTGCTTCAATGTTGAAAGAATGAACTGTGATCAAAAGAGTCAACGTGGAACGTTGATGGAGTGTGTTAAGATCCTAATTAAATTTATTAAACTTTACCCAAAAATATTTTAAATAAACTCTCATTCTTTACTTGAAAGAGTGAGGAGGGAGAGAAGAATGAACTGACAACCGGCATAACAGTCGAAGAGTAGTGCACAAATGGTGATTACTAATAATGCAAATCATCTCCACCAGCTGTTGTAGGCTTGTAGCCCAACTACATTGTTGTAGCCTAACTATAACTATTTTGTCTCAATTATAATTGTTATAGCTTAACTATGATAATCATATCCCAACTACTAATATTGTAGCCCAAGTATGTTTGTTTTAGCCTAATTAGAGTTATTGTATCCCAAATACGATTGATGTTTTCTAACTACAGTGGTCATAGCTCAACTAAGGAAATTAAGCCTAACTACACTTGTTACCACACAACTAAGGTAGTTGCAACTTAATTATGATTGTTGCGATCCCACTATAATTATTGTAGTCCCAAATTTCTTTATAGTAGTTGTAATTTTAATATTTTTTTTAAAAACTCATTTTTCACAGTTAAGGCGAAGAGTGGATTACTACACTTGTAATCACGTAATGGAATATTTTGACTAGGCAATGTACCGTGATTTTTTTTTCTTTTTTTAGGATTTTTTTTTCACATAAAAATTGTTTGTTTCTAACACTTTCATCTATGTGTGTTTAGAAATTATACTGAGCTAATATTTAAGATTTTTTTTTACCATTGAAAATTTTCTAATGCACAACACTTTCAAAAAGAAAGCATCAAATATCATAACATTTTAATCACCTGGTTATCCTAAGTTAATAAACTTTGATGATTGTCTGATAAATATGTGATAATAATCAACATCATTCTAATCATAATCATCCACTTTTTAATTATAGTATGCCACTTCTTTATCATAATCAATATCTTTTTAATTATAATTAGTTGGTTCCTTATTATAGTTTGCCTTTTCTTTTTTAATCTCAGCCATCCTATTACAAAAGTCTAATTCTACTATGCCATTTTTGTTGAGATGAAATTCATTAGCAAGGTTCACAAGGTGTTAAATAATATAACAATTAAAAAATAAATATTAAGATAATAAAAAGAAAATTACTTTTTGGAATCAAATTCCTTTTTTTATTTATAGTTTTTTGTTTATTTTGTTTATATTTAAATTTTAAATAAAATATGTTAAAACATAAAATATGATCGGTTTTTAAAACACTTGAAAATAATTTTAAGTATTTAAAAATATGTTAACTTATTTTTATAAATTAAAATTAAAAATAAAATACTAAATAAATATATTTTTAAAATAAAAAGAAAATAAAAATAAAAATAAAAATGAATCCCAAATAGAATTATGAGTTTGTGTCTTCTATATAAAGCTCCCAGAAAATAATCCCATGCCCTCAATATCCCTCCAGCCGCTCTGGCCGCTCTGAGCGCTCACAATGCTTCGACTTCGATCCATATTGTCCCGCTGTACTGCTTACTGTGACAACCGCTGCCCTGCTGCTTATACTGTTCGTTTTCTTCACAGTAGCCGCCATTGGAGATGTCCTCCCCATACCTCGGCTACCGAGGGCATGGCTATGCCGTGCCATTTCCGTCTCTTCTTCTGCAGAACTCTAATTGTTCAAACAGCTCCCAGTCTGGTGAGAATAGAGAAGCTTTCCAGTTCCGATTCAGGTAAAAGTTTAGCGATCATGATACGGGTGTTTGTCATTTTTTTTTGGGGTTGGGTTGAGTGGTATAACATCAGCTCATGGAGGACTGATTCGTAGGGATTGTGGATTTGAAGTTGGAGAGAGCCGAGGTCAAGAACGCGATCAGTAAGGAGATGCTGAAGGGATTGCAGAACGCGATAGTGGAGATTGATAGAGACTCGTCGGCTAAGGTCGTTCTGGTCAGCAGCTCTGTTCCGAGGGTGTTCTGCGCTGGTGCTGATCTCAAGGTATTAGGATTCGCCTGTGTATGTGATTTTTTATTGTTTGATGCTACGGAATAGCTTTCGTTATGGTTAGTATGATTGAATGGAACTAATTCAACTATTGAGGCCTTGATCCAAATGATTGCTATTAGGATATACTTGGAAAACTTTGATTTGGAGGGTATTTAGGTCACTCTTGTATCGTTTTGTGAGGGAGATGGGGTGCAAGAAGCTTTATTCGTAGATTGGAAGAAATTTTACAAATGAAGATCCCAATGGTAAGAACTTGTCCGGGGTTCTTGATTTTCCAATGTCCATTTCTCAATTGATCTATTCAATGATTAGAGTAATCTCATAGTATGGCTTAGGTACATCTTTAGTTATGAGATTCATCGCTTATGTTCTAGGAAAAGAAGATGATGCTGGCATTTCTTAGAGTGAGTGAACCAAAGAGGAATTTAAGTTGAGCATAGCACACTAATAGTGAGTTCAAAATCTTAAGGACATAAGAGATGATAAACCACTTAATATTTCTCTATTCCAATAAATTTGTTATTTATTCAATTTGAGATTAAACTTAAATGACCAATGCTCTCACATGCTTTATCAACCTTGAATTAGCCTGATATCTGTCCACATCTACAATCTCTCATCAATAAAAGCTTTTGAACGTAATCAAACATTGTGATCTAAGAACCCGTTTAATCACGTAGAGCTCGTATGGGATTCACTCATCCTTAAATCTTTCTCAATCATGATAGACAACACCATAAACTCATGGATGCTATAAAATGCATAAATTACTCGATTTCAATAGCCTTCAACTTCGATACCACCTCTTAGGGAGTGTGCATCAAAGGGGACTAAAGTACTCTCTTTGCAAGCACCTTGATGTAAAGCACCTGGTGTTAGACATTTGCCTCTATGATGTAAAATGTTTAATTATTTTTTAAATTATACACAACAATTTTATGAGATGAAGCGATAAAAATATAATGATATGAAAGTATATATTGGTGTTGAAGAGATAAAATGGGCAATAGTGAAAATTTTATTAAACTTTTGTCACGGAAGGCAATAACTTATGCTTTTGTTTACTTGTTTAAACATGAAACATTTGGGCTTTCTATGAACTTCTTTTGGACATTTTGTTTGGCGAAGTTTTGCATTTAGATATTTTTAAGGGAAGAGGGTGCATTGCTATAATTTTTTTAATAAAAAAAGGTAGGACCACTGGCATTAAGGCCAACAGAAGTATTTAGAGTGCTTGGAACTAACTTTGGATTTGTGTTTCAACATTTATTTGGTAGAAAATGGATATCAATGAGTTCCTATTTAGGTCGGCATGCTTCACTGCAAGTGTTTTTATTTCATTTTTGGAATTATGTCACGTTGAAGTCAAATCCAATGATATATATCTATTTATTTTGCAATAACTTACTTCTTGTGAACTCAATTTTTTTGTGTTTGTTTGGAATGGAATAAGTTTTCTTTTACTCGCTCACATTAATGTATCATTACTTTATTATCATTAGTAGAAAATAATTTTCTAACTATCATCTTATCAATTAATTATTATTATTATTTTTATTAAATTTAATAAAATAAAATTTAAGGCGTCTTCATATTACTCAAGGTTAAAACTCACCTCTCAGCTCTTTGTAAGTTATTATCAGGACTTAAATTTTAGTTTCATGTAATTTCAGCAAGACTCACTTCTTAAGTGATCTTATTCATTTCAAAATGCTTATACTGAATGAATTAGCCCTTTATGAAACTCACTTTCATTAAAGGGAGAAGTTAGCTTCACTTCAGGAAATATGTTTAGTTCCAAATTTAAGGATTGTTTGGCTGAAAGCAGATAAAAGTGATTCACAATTTTTAAAATCACCTTCACAAGAAGATATGAGTGAATTTCATTTTTGGGGACTTGGACGTTAGTTAATAATAATAATAATAATAATAATAATAATAATTGTCATAGTAGCAATAGTCATACTGTTATAGTAGTGTCGTCATAATATCAACAATAGTAGTATTAGCGACAATAATAATAGTAAGAGTATTAGCAGTACTAGCAGTAGTGGTGGTAGTAGTGGTAGTCATAGTAGCAGTCATAGTCGCAGTAGTAGTGGTCATAGTAATGGTAGCAGTAGTAATAATCATAGTAGTGGGAGCAGTAGTAGTAGTCGTAGTCGTAGTAGCAGTATTAGTAATAACAGTAATAGTGGTAGTCAAAGTAGCAATAGTTGTGGTGGTAGTTGTAGTAGCAGTCGTCATCGTAGCAGTAATAGCAGTAACAGTAGTAATAGTAGTGGCAATAGTGGTAACAGTAGTAACAAATGTGGCTATGGTAGCATTCGTAGTTGTAGTAGTGGAACTAACAGTCGTAGTAATAGTGGTAGTAGTAGTAACATAGTAGAGCAACAATAGGAGTACTAGTAGCGGTAACAGTAGTAGCCATAGTCGTAGTAGTGGTGGTGATACAGTCGTAGTCATAGTCGTCGTAGTAGCAACAACATAGTATTACCAGGAGAATGGATTAGAATTATACTCACAATGTTAATAAAATAGTATTATGTAATGATTAATTAGCAGGTCAAACCAATTCTAGAATTAGTTTCATTAGAAGCTAGTTACTGTGAATTAAATGAACACCTTTGAATCATCTCGTCGAAACTCACTCCTGAAACTCAAAATTCCAACCACTTCAAAATATGCACTTGAAAACCATTCGGCTCATAAGAGGACTCCAATATCCAAATTACCTTTATTATTGATATTTTGCATAGAGTAATAATAAAATAACTTATATAAAAAATAAGTTTGGTTATTATATTAGTTTTTTTACAACAAAAAATGAATAATATATAATTATGGGATGAAGATAGAAATGAAACTAAAGACAATCCAAACAAACACTCAAACCAAGTTTGCAAAGGGGCTCTTATTGCAAAACAAAAAACAAACACCATTGAAACACGATCCGATCAAGCACTTTGAAGCACAACTTTAACTACTTCTAGATGATTGTCTTAAAACATATTGGCCCTATTTGTGTAAAGATTATTGGATTTGTTGTATCTCGGTAAATTTTTGAAAATGCGGTGTAGGATTGAGCATTCATGATCACAATCGTGTTGACTCGTGTTCGTGTCCTCTTGCGAAATATTAGCCATAATATTATAAAAAGGCTGAGTGAAAAGGAGAAAGGAACAATTGGAAATGCGCCCAAGAAGTTAAGCGGGCTTTTTCTTTTAGGTATTTTTTAAATACTTAGTTGAATGGGGAGAGATCTACATTATTGTTGGCATGCTTGCACATATAATTCTTCTGTGCCGAGTCTACCAACTTGAAATAGCTTTTTGTCATCTTGGATGCCTTCATTGTGCAGTGCAATGCATGGGAATCTGATTCCCGGGAAATTGGTTTTCTTTGCTAGTAGTACACCTTATGCTGAAGTGGAAGCATAGAAATGGGTACTTATGGTGCTACCTTTTTTCTGTTGACTCTTAGAAAATAGGCAGTGTCTAGTCAATTACTTAGTAAACTTTAGGTGAGATTAGAATGATTTTGCTTATGCCATTTCTTGATTCATTTTGTTGAAGAAATTTATAATTCTCTCTGTTCATTGCCCTCATAGTGGATAATTATTTTGAGTTTCAGTTGTAGGATGGCTTCTTTCTTATTTTAACTTGGAAAACAGCAGTAACAGCTTTTACCTCATTTATGATGACAACACGAGAAACTATTCTATTTATGATTTAAACTTTTTTAATGTACTAGGAACTTTGTAACATTTGGGCAAAGTTATGAACAAAATAACTTGTTATAATTTTTGGTAGAATGAATTATCAAAAGACTGAATCCTTTTAGTAATTGAGTTCTTACCATTTCATTTTGCAATATTATCATTTATTTCACCTAAATTAGAACAGCTTGAGCCCTAAACCATATTGTTGAGCTTTTTTGGTGATGTCTTAGCTTGTTTTAACTAATTGGAAACCTCAACACTCCAGCTGGCTGATAATTTCATGGCTTAAGTTTTGATGACAGGAGCGCAGACTGATGAATACTTCAGAAGTTGAGCATTTTGTTAACTCTCTGCGTTCAACGTTCTCTTCTCTAGAGGTTTTATGCTCACCCTATATGCCTCACGCTAGCTATAGTTTTATTTCTTTCGTTTTTTGGTATGTGCTATTTATAATTTTATTCGTTCAAGTGGACTGCTGACAATTTGCTCGACTTCTTGTTGACCTGCTGAAAAACTTAACAACTTGTTTGTGGTTCAAATTAGTTTCTATTGTCATTGATCAGATTTATGAGCAAGTTCTACTTTTTATGTTTTCATGCTGGAGTGTATGAGGGTCTACTTTCTGAGGGCATTATTAGCTTTCATTTTGTTGCCCGTGGTTTATCACATGTAGTGAAGACAGCAAACAAAAAACACATAAAGACGAAAGGAAATAATATGGTTACAATTTTCTGTATTCCAAAGACACTCTCCTCCTTACAACTGATCCTATTTAGCTAATTCAAGTATGAGAATTAAACTCAATAAGAAGTGGTAAAAGACCCTAAACAAATAATTAGTGTTAAGCTAGGAAAACGATATAAAGGTCCAAGACTAGGCTCAATGATTGATCCGCCGCAATGAACCTGACCCGGCACGGGTGACTACACCATATTATCCTCTACTTTTGAGGAACTCATATTGAGTTCTTGAATTGATCCTCTATCTAGTCGGTTAAATTCATAGATGTATGATATATTAAAAGTTGAAGAGATATTGGATTTTGGTCGGAGAGCAATAACTTAAGTGTGTCGTTATTTTCTTAGTAATTGAAATGGCCTCAGCTTGCTTGGTTTCAGTTTTCGAGTAAATACCCACTGGGAACTATGGCTGTAATCGAATCAAGTCGAATCGAGTCAGATATGCTACAGATTGAACTTGACTTGGTGGAATCATAAGCTGTTCATATTCAATTTAAATTTGAGCTAAGCTGTCATATATATGTTCATATTTGGCTTGCTTAAAGTTTTTAACGATCATACTTGATTTATACTTTGTTTGTTGGCTTTAATTGACCAAGCTAAAAATTCAAACGAGTATTAAAATTTTCATATGAAATAAAAAAATTAATTTGTGCTTGATCTTTCTTGTAAACTAACGAATAAGTTAAAAATTTGATTGATTTTTTATCAGGTTATTAACGAATGATTTTACAAATTTAGATAAATAAGCAATTGAATAAATTTTAAATTAGCATCTAATTATTTTGTAATAATTAAATAAAATAATATATGAGTTCTAAGTAAGCTTTATTGCAATCAATTAGCATAAATAAATACTAACAAACTAGTTCATTAAAATAAAAAATAACAATAAATTATATTAAGTTTGTTTACATATTGTTATTAAATTATAATATATTATTAATAAATATATAATTAATTAAGTTCTAGTTAATCAAATTTTGTCTAACTAATATATTATATAAATATAAAACATTTAACATATTACTTCTAAAACGACAAATGAGCTTTTTCATGAATAATAACGAATGAGTTCGACTTTATTCAAGTTTGGTTTAATTAACCTTTTAGTTAAAATAAAAAAATGCTCAAACCTGTTAATTTATTAATTTGAACAGAATCGATGGATTATTAATTGAGTTGTGTTCGAGTTGTTCATCAAATGCAATAGTTCATTTACAACCCTACTGGGTGTTGACGTTAAAAAATTACAAAATAATTAATATTATTAATTAGATTTATAGCCCTAAATATGATACCCAAATTCTCAATTTCAAAGCTAAAATATTAGGGTTGACATCGAGTTTAAATGCTAAGATCCCCAAATATTTATTAGAAATCGGCACTAGGTGAAAATAGATGTGAAATGAAGTTTAAAGGACAAAGATCTCCTTTGGTCGAAATCCTTAAAGTTCAATTAAAAAAGACTTCGACATTTGCAAGCCTTGACGATTCAGATTGGAAGGATGCAAATTCTATCACAGTTCATGTCTAAGACTCGAAGCATAAAAAAGGTCGAACTCAACAAGCCCAAATATGGTTAAGTCACTAACAACTCGTTTCACTCAACAAGCCATAAAAATGACCAAAATATAAGGAGCAAGTTTTTACTTAACAACCCATAGAAACGGTCGCAGTAGGAAAGCTCCTACCTTGTTAGTCTGATGAGAGGAATTGTCTAGTTCACAAGCTCATCCAATTTGACAAGTCAAGTCTTCTAAATCGAGAAAACTATTTCGAAAAGTTAATAGATAAAGAAAATCCCCAAATTTATAAACTGAAGTTTTATAAGCTGAAGAAGCACAAGTTCATTGTAGTTTAAGTCTAGGACTCAAACGAGTCAAAAAGGTCGGGCTCAACAACCTTAAATATGGCCGAGTCGCTGACAATTTTCTTCACTCAATAAACCATAAAAACGGCCTCACTGAAGAAGCACTCATTTGCTAGTCCGATAGCAAAGACTATCAAATCCCAAGCCTATTCAACTTGAGAAGTCCAAGTGGACTAGATTATGGAAATTTTCTTGTTCAATTCCTTAAACAAATCACCTTCTTTGAATGTTTTGAATCTTCGCTTCTGGCCAGCCTATTGTTTATAGGAATTGGCACTACTTGAAAGCTTATTCTTCACATTTTAATGTATGGAATTAATTCAGTAGCTACATTCCCTGCAGGTTTGCTGTGCGGTTTTGGAATAACTTATACATCCACTGTATGATTAGGGACTTTAGTAGAAATGAAATTGAATGGCGACTTATCGGTTGATCGATTAACCATAGAATTATAAGCAAATTCAACTTGGCTAAGCACTTCATCCCATTGTTTTGGTTGTTCTCTCCCTAAGCACCGAATCATACTTGTAATGTACGATTTATGACCTCCAGTCGGTCTGAGGGTGATAGATGGAACTAATATGGAGTTCCATGTGTAATCTCTTCTATAACTCTCTCCAGAAACAACTGATGAACTTAACATCTTGATCGGAAGTGAGGCTCTGAGGAGTCCCGTGTAAATGGACAATGTCTCTAAAGAATATTTGGGCTACATTAAAAGCATCAAATATTTTTTTTCAAGCTACAAAATGCAGCAACTTTGAAACATGATATACTACGTCCATTACGGAATCATATATCCTTTTGGTTTCGGGAAGTCCCAACTTGAAGTCCAAACTCAAATTTTCCCAAATGGTTAATGGAATAGTTAGTGGTGTATAAAGGCCTGTGTTTTGACTATTTCTTTTGTAAGTCTGTCAAGTAGAACACCGCCCAACATAAGGACATACATCTTTATAAATCTGACCAGTTAAATCCATTCAATCAATGCAAAGTTTTAAATGATAAAGTTGTACATGCAAACATACGTACCAATTAAGCCATTTAAATGGGATTAATTACATGAAGCATACGCTTGATAAGATGAATCTCAATGGATCTATTTCTGCAGATGTAGATTAAGACGATTCATGTAAAAGAATTCTAAGGTGCCGCACAACATTGATTCTACATATTTTAATGTGATTATTTTAAAAGAAAATTTTAGCCAGATTTACATTAATAAGAAAACCATAATTGAAAAAGGCTTCTTTTATTTGTTTAGAATTTTTTAAAATTTTAGTAAAAGAAAATAACATTTTATTTAAAAGGTTAACTCATATTTATCTAATGTTTAATAATGGATGTTTAAGTCATAAGGAGAATTGAAATTTCTTCCAAAAGTATAACTTACCTAAGCTATCTCAATTGAATCTACACCATAAGAAAAAAAAATGCAAATTATTTAAATAAATTTAAGAAAAATGATAGAAATGGAAATATTCACCATATTTTTTAAGAGAGAGACAAGTGGCTAGGGAGAATATGCGGCGGTGTGAGGGAGAAGAGCTAGCGATGGCGGATGGGAGAACAGGCGACAACAGTTCAATGGAGAAGAGGAGGTATTGCAAGGGAGAATAGGCACAAGAGAGGAACTTGGGGGAGGGGTGGGGAGTGGGGGTGGGAACCACATTGGAAAGGTTATTGGTGTGAGCATTTATCAACAAAAATTCCATTGCTAGTATCTGCCAATATTTTAAAATTTTCTTGTAATGACGACGCATGTACTACAATGATTCCTAGGGTAAAGTAATTTGGAGCATAACTGAATAACTTTTTGATGAACGAAAAACCTAAGATCTGAGATGTTAGAATAGAACCCAAGGTAATTCTTTGTTATGCAAAGAGGGGTATAAATACTCATTACAGGTTCTACTAGTAATGAAACAAATAAAAACAGAATAAAGGGAAAAATGAAAGTAAATAAAAAGTAAATCAAAGCAAGAAATCTGCATATTAATTTTCTAATATACTAATACTCTCCTTCAACTTAAATATATATATCAGTCATGTTCAACTTTGATTTAAAATAATTGAACAGTCGTCATGGAAGATTTTTTGTGAGAATATCTATTAGTTGACTACTAGATGGCACAAACGGTACACAGATTTCTTAGTACTCGACTTTTTCCTTAATGAAGTGGCGGTCAATCTCACTTGGTTCGATCATACCGGACTGGGTTGCGAGCAATGCTAATGGCAGTCTTGTTATCACAGAACGACTGTAGAGGAGTGGAAACTGTCATACGTTATTCGTGGAACATGATGCGTAACCAGAGTACTTCACAAATTCTCATGGACATGGACAGAAATTCGACTTCCGTACTGTTCCGAGCAAGTACTGGTTGCTTCTTGTTTTTCCACGTGACCAAATTTTCCCACACAAATGAGCAGTACCCTGAGGTAGATCGTCGATCATGAATGGATCTAGTCAAATCTGCATCTTTGTGAACGACAATAAAACGAGAAGTGTGAAAGGAAAAAAAATAAACATGAGCCCGGTGTGCCTTTTGAATAGTGGAGAATCTAGGGGATAGCTTAGAGGTGGTGCTCATAGGGATCATGCATGAATCGACTGAATATCCCAATTGCGTGGCATATGTCGGGGCGTGTATGATTAAGATAGTTGAGTTTCCCCACAAGACGTTGGTAGTCAGTCTTGTTTGCAGGAGCTACATTTTGGAACATCAAGAAGTTTTTCTTTGGGATCCATCGGGACAACAATTGGTTTGCACACTGTCAAAAGTTCAATCATCTATTTTCGTTGAGGTAGGCATATAGTCTGAGATGACCAAACAATTTACATGCCTATGAAGTACTGGAGATATCCCAAATCCTTCATTTCAAAGGAAGCAACAAGAATGTCTTTCAAAGACTCTAATGTTGGTAGATCATTACCTGTGAGAACAATATCGTCTTCATAGACAATAAGGATATCTACCTGGTCATTGAAGGAATGTCGAAAGAAGAGTGGTCTGATTGAGCCTGAGTGAATTCATGACCTACCACCATCATTGTGAATTTCCCAAACCATGCCCTTAGTGATTGCTTCAATTGATAAAAGGGATTTTTGCAATCTACATACTTGCCCCTGGGAAGCAGTGGAGTCAAAGCCTGGAGGAAGAGCCATGTATACCTCCTCTGTAAGATCTCTCTTTAGGAATGCATTCTTGACATCAAGCTGGAATAATGGTCATTCCAGATTCATTGCATGGGATAAGAGGACCTGAATAGTGTTTACTTTAGCAACTGGAGCAAATGTCTCCTCATAGTCAACTCCGTAGGTCTGTGAGTACCCTTTGACGACCAATCGTGCCTTTTTACGTTCAAAGGATCCATCAGAATTAAAATTGATGTTAGAAATCCATCAGTCTTCCATTGCTTTCTTGCCCGGAGGAAGATCAACAATGTCCTAAGTATGGTTCCGCTGAAGGTCGTTCATCTACTCCGCGACGGGAGCTTTCCAGGTTGGGTTTGCTAAGGCAGCCTCAATAGTAAATGGAAGATGATGATTAATCAGGGTCGTAGAAAATGCTATGTAGGTTGGTGATAATCAGGGGCAACCTCAATAATAAATGGAAGCTGATGATTAATCAAGGTCATAAAAAATGCTCTATAGGTTGGTGATAATCAGCGAAGAGAGACATAGTTTGCCATGGGATAGGAGAGCCTTTCTGATTGTGTACCTTACTAGAAGAACAAACTTGCTCATTTGGAGTTCAAGCAGTGCTGGGGATGTCGTTCAGAGGGGATTCAGGACCCGACAAGGGGTTAGTGAGCTCCAGAGTAGGTGCAGTAGAATGAGTGCGTCGAGTGTAGAAACAAAGAGTGGGAGGATGTGCTGGTGGAACAAAAGGGATAGAGGACTCCTTGGTGGTAGGAGAAGTGGGTGGAACCAGAGGGACAGATGGTTCCTCGATGTTAGGTGACGTGAGGGGAACATCCACAGGAATTGGATAAGGAACAATGTGCAAGGATTCTAGCTCCTCACTGGAGGCCAAGTTTAGGAAGTATGGAACACAAAAAAAAGACATCAACACTCACATAGACCTTATTTGTGGTAGGATTAAGACACTAATACTCTTTTTTAGTGACAGAGTATTCAAGAAAGACAATTTATGGATCTAGGATCAAGTTTAATCCAATTTGGGATTGTGCCCCGAACAAAGGATGTGAGCCCAAAAACTTTGGGATATAAAGTGGAGAACATCCGATTGTTATGAAAACACGATCTCGAGATGGATAAAGGTGTAAAGAAGTTGTGAAATTTTGGGGGAACTTTATTGATGAGATAAGTGACAGTAAGAATGACATCATTTTAGAAACGTTTTAGGACATTAGAGTGAAACATAATTGAGCTAGTAACGTCAGGGAAATGTCGGTTTTTCTCTCGGTTACCCCATTTTGTTGAGTGTCGGTATATGAATGTCAAAAAAGCTCGTTGTTTCACGAACAACTCGTGTTCTGCTCATTAAGTAGCTCATAGTCGATTCGTTTGTTAAGTAAACGAACCGAACACGAACAATTTTCTTAAGCTCGAAGTATAAGCGAGCCGAACACAAACAATATTCTGTTCGCTCGTGTTCGGCTCATTTTAGCTGGAAGTCAAAAAATCATATAATTATTTATATAATAATATATTATATATATATTATTTATATAATATATTATTATATATATTTATATTTAAGTTTAAATCAGAACAGCTCCTGTGGTAATGTGATTATGTGTCTTCTTTTACATAGATTTGGTCAGGGTTTGAATCCAACACCCACCATCTATTTTTTTTTAATTAATTTTAACGAGTCAATTTCGAGCGGAACAAGAGCCAAATATGAACAAGAATATTTAACATGAGCTGAATACGAACACGCTGTTTACGAGTCAATTTCGAATACGAGCTGATTTCGAACTAGAGCAATTTCGAACGAGCTGAACACAAGCCAAGCCTGAGCTCGCTCAAGCTCAGCTTGTTTGCAGCCCTCTATATGAGCTATGATGGAGGATGCTTTTACTTATAAAAAATCCTCTTAATATATTGTTAAAAAATTCACGACCATTAACGGTCTGAAGGACTTGAATAGAAATTTCGAATTGGGTCAAAATGAAGGTATGAAAGTTTTGAAAGTGACAACAACTTCTGATTTATCTTTTAAAATATAGACCAATGTCACCCGATTGTGGTCATCAATCAAAGTAAGGAACCATCATTTATTGGTGTAGCTTGGAGTGTAAGAGGGTCCCCATAAGTGATTGTGAATAATAGAGAAGGGAGTGAAAGGTGTGTAATTGTGGGGTGGATAAAGAACACGGTATTTTAGCTAACTGACAAGTTTCATATTTGAAATTAGAAGGATTTTCATTGTTAAAAATCACCATATACAATTGTTTTAGATATTGGAAATTAGGAAGACTCAAATGACAGTGTAACAACATAATAGGGCATTTAGTGAACTAAGGTAAGCTTACTGGGTGGAGTGTCCTTGTTCTTTATGTTTTTCTCTTGGAAGAAGTGAGCCCGCTAAGCCGTTTAGCAGTCTCAATCATTTTCCCCGAACGACGTTCCTAAAAGACAGATCTGAAAAAAATGAGCATCACAATCAATGTCATATGTCATTCTTACGTATTGTTATGTGCTTCCTGTCCATCTAATGGCTCCCTGTTTTTAAGGGCCCACCTTCAAATAATTTTGATTGGGATACTCTTACTTTTTGCAATATGTTGAACTGAAATGCTTTATTTTTCGCAGGCTCTATCTATTCCTACTATTGCTGTTATTGAAGGAGCAGCATTGGGTGGTGGGCTAGAAATGGCTCTTTCGTGTGATCTTCGAATATGCGGTACAATTACTTTTATCCAATTTCACATATAATTTTATTTTCTGGGGCCAGAATTCACATATTCTTGTAATTGCAGTACTTGAATAAACATTGGTTATATTTCCACATCAGGGGAGGATGCTGTATTTTGCATGCCAGAGACTGGACTTGCAATAATTCCCGGGTAAGCTTCCATTTGGGCTGTATATTAGAAAACATTTTTGCAACCTCAATTCATTGCTTAAGTGAGCATATTGATTAAGATAGAACAAAAGCCATAAATAGTCCCTTGACTATCAACAAGTGATCAATTTAGTCTTTGAGTTTTAAAGTACTCCATTTTAGTCCCAGACTATTAAAAATTGATCCAAATTAGTTGATACGCTGAATTTCATGGTTGCAGTTAACACCAACCATTAACTTAGAGGATAGTTTAGGAATAAGAATTTTAAATGAAATTTATTTTCATTATTTCTCTATTTTCATATGTAATAAAATATTTCTCTATTATGTAATAAGGTATTTTATTGTTACTCTATAACTATTTCTACTCTAGGCTTATTTTGATTCTATTGATAAAGTAGATTCCTTAAGGATGGATGGCTCTATTTGGTTATTCATGAAATAAAGATTTACCCTTATTCATAAATTTAAATAATTAGTATTGTGCAAATAAGGTCCTTGAGAGATTACAAATCATCATGTGCAAAGATTCATAGAAGTTATAGAAGTAAACATGAATGATTTATGATAGCTAATTTCTGCAGCCTTCAAGGAAGAAAGCATTAGAATAGCAAGTTGTCTTTCATCTATTTCTTTTGCAGACATAATCATCATCCTGATGTTTGGTCTATTTTTGGTTTTACTATTTAGGCTTTGATTATTTTCTGTAGCCATGCTTAAAAAATTTTGCCTACATTATTTTATTGATATTTCTGTTTTTCTTTCAAGGTATCTGACACTTCTTTGTGTGGCCTGTCTTTCAAGTAGTATGAGCATATTGTTTAAATTATTCCATAATATCTTATATATTGTTAAACACCCATATTGCTATCGATTGTCATTTTGGATCCCAATATAGTGATATTGGATCTAAATTATTTTTGTAGGTGGCACCAAAATTTTTTGGCAAAAATAGACGAAGCTAAAGCTAAGGAGAAAAAAGAATGGGGGGAGATAATATAGAGAGTGAAACTTAGATATTTCACTAAATTGGAAGAAATTGCAGGATTGATGTGGTTGGCTCTGAGGCCACCCTTTTGAACCTCAAATTGTAGGTTTGGGTCAAAGCATAGGGCCAGAAGGAATATGCTTAGTACAATTGAAATTATATAGTAAAGCTTAACAAAGTACTTGTAGTAAAGTGAATGAGTATTTTTCACTTCTAGCCGATCAAAGTGCATAGAAAACCCATGGCGATTTCTAAGTATGAGGCTTGTTAAGTTCATTTAGGGTTACAAGTAGCTTTAGATGATTAGTGAATTCAATTGATTTGTTCAATGGACGAGTTAAACCTTTTTTTTTTTGGAAGGCTTTAATTGGCAAGTTTAATTGACAACTTGAACTTTTTTTGGGATACTTCAATTGACAAGTTTAATGGACTAGTTGAACTCTTCTTTAAATAACTTCAATTTGATGGCATAAATTGACGAATTCAATGGAGAAATTGAACTCTTCCTTGGGCAACTTCAATCTTCAGTTTGTGTGAGTTAAATTCTTACTTACACAACTTTAATTTTTGGTGTGCTCATTGGACAGGTTGAACTCTTCTTTAAACAACTTCAATGGATGAGTTTGGATTATTTGACGGCTTGGACTAGTTGAGGGTCTGATATCAGAACAAGTTGGAACTCAGCAGAAACTCAAAAGCAAACTTTTATTAACGTATAAATATTGCTACAACATGACACAACTGGAAAGAACAATACAAAGATATTGCGCTCCTGCTAAGGCCGGAAGAGAGGACCCAGGACAGTGGTGGCGTTAGCGAAGTAGTACGGGGATGAGGAAGGGTTGGAGGCAGCGGGGTAGGTTAGAAAAGGGGATTTAGAAGAAGGGGTGGTGGCTGATTTGATGGTTGGAGTAGTGGGGCGATAGGGAAAGTGGTGGGAAATGCAAGGGAATGTGTAGGGTGCTGGTGGCGGTAACCCATACATCAAGGAGGGCTGCTTGGAGTGGCAGACAGGATACAGGTTGCTGGTCGAAGAGCTAGACAGAAAGCTACGGCTGCTGGGGAAGGGAGAATAGGGTACTGGTAGGTGGATGGGAGGGCCGGAAGTGGGCGGTAGTGCGCAGGGAGGATGTGCTGTGGGTGGTCGGTGTCTAGGGAGATGAGAACGGGAGGATTGGAGAACGGATTCAAGGAAGACACACATCTTCTCGGAGTAGGATACAGTCGGAGCACTGCCACCTTCTCGAATTGAGCCCTAGAATAGGGAGAGCAACTCCACACGTGAATCTGGAATCTAAAAACAACAAAAACTGAACCCTATGATCAGAAAACGACTATTTATATACTCCTATTAGAGAAGAAAAGAAAAGAAATAAAGAAATAAGCTCCCACACAAGAGGAAGGAGGTGTGGGTGCAAGAATATCCATTAAAAACTTTCCATATGGAGTAGAGCACATAAGGAAGGGGATATGCGGGGCGATAGTCCTACCTCGTATAGAATTGCGAGCACTCCGACTCGGTTCACCAGGCCGGTTGATTCTGCAGCAGTTATTGCCAGCTGGCTGAACTGGCTGGCATATGTAGTGCCAGCTGGCTGAACTGGCTGGCATATGTAGTGCCCGCGTCAGGGTCTTTTATTTAAGGCAGAGCTGGCTGAACTGGCTGGCATATGTAGTGCCCGCGTCAGGGTCTTTTATTTAAGGCAGCTTTTTTTAAGTCGAGTTCGGGGTCTCTAGCAACCGCAAATCTATAAGATGAGTTTAGGGTTGCATCTTAACTTGATTAACCTAACACAAATGTTCATGGCTTTACAAGTCATGTAATTTTTATTTTGTATAGCCTTTAATGGCATATTTTGCTAACTTCTCCATCTGCCACCCACTCATAGAGCTGGCGGAACCCAACGTCTTCCTAGGATTGTTGGAAGATCCTTAGCGAAAGAACTTATATACACTGCTCGGAGATTTGGTGGTCGGGAGGCTTTGACTATGGGTTAGTATTGCTAGCTATTTCACCATTTCCTCCATTTATGAACGAAAAAAGTGTTAAAATAGGCCCCCTAATATGGACTAAAATAATCCTCATGAAAGACTATTTTAGCCTCATGAATGACTATTTTAGCCTTAATTTAAAAAATATGTGGACTACGTTGGGGCTAAAATTGCCCCCATATAAGCAGTCAGGGACTATTTTTGCACTTCACTCTTCTTTGAACGGTCAAAACAAGCAATTTCTTCAGCCATATACGTCTTATTCTGCTGCAGGCCTTGCGAATTACTGTGTTCAAGCGGGAGAAGCCTATTCCAAGGCTCTTCAAATTGCCAGAGACATAAATGAAAAGGTCAGCTATATCAGAGTATAAATTTTTGTTTAAAAGGTATCTTGATAAAAAATTGATCAGGGTGAATTTTATAGCCTTTTAAGATGAGTGCAAGTTATGAATTATCACTCAAAATTCAATGGGTCATTTACATACATACCTCACAATTCTGATGTATTTAAATATCTAACATCCAAACTTTAATGTTTGCATTGCATAGCACTGCATTCTTTATTGTCACATAAAAAATGCCACCATCACCTACTTTTAAAAGGTAAATACACATTTTTATGCATAGGTTTCTCTCACCTTTTTACAAATGTAAATATGAAAGAATTGTGCATTATATATGTAAATTTTCTAAATTTAATTTATTTCGCATTCATCTCCAAAAAAATACAAATATTTTGAAAGCCATCCCACACCATTTTTTTCGTTGGGGGCATTTAGGTATCTTGTTTAACGCCTAAACATCCATATTTACATGCATACCACTCAAATCTTTAATTTCACATCAAGAAAAACACCTCTATACTCCATCAGGCTTCTTAAAAGTGAATTACAATTTTTTTATGCATAACCAAGATGTTATGAGTGTAAATATCAAACTTTGCATGGTAGATACGTTAATATATGAGAATTGTGAAGCATGTATGTAAATTTTCCTTGTTTGAGTGTAAGTAAAAAGAAGTTTGGTGCAGGGTCCACTGGCTATAAAGATGGCTAAAAAGGCTATTGATGAAGGAATGCTACAGGGGGATTTATCTTCAGCAATGTCAGTTGAGGGAGAATGCTATGAGAAGCTTCTTTACTCGCAGGATCGCCTTGAAGGATTAGCAGCATTTGCTGAAAAGCGAAAACCTATATATGCTGGCAAATAATAAGGTAATTACTCTTTACCTGAAGTGCTTCTTTTTCCAGATTTACATTTTTCATTCAGGGCACTCAATTCTTGTCTTTTTACATATCTAACACCTAAACATTCATATTTACATGCATACCACTCGAATATTTAACATCACATCAAAAATATCATTATCACCATCTTTTTTAGTGAAAATACTTTTTTTCGTGCATGGATTTATGCTAACAACGTGTTGGAAGTGTAAATATCAATCTTTGGGGGTGAAATATATAAATACATAAAAATTGTGTGGTAAGTATGTAAATTTTGCTTTTGACGATTTATATTTAAATGACTCTGAAAAGAAGTGTTAATTTGTCTTCGAATCTGTCATTTTAAATTGTGCTAAGCCTATATGAGGATAGATATTTATGTTCATTCTTATACAAAATAGTGCTCGCATGTTACTGCAAAGTGTTTTCCTATATTTTACTTTTTACATTTATACCATCCAAATATTTCATATTTAATAAAACATAATCACCATTTAAACTTTTAAATACATCTTTTTATGCATAGATAAGGTGTTATATATATATATATATATATATAAAGAAGTCTGAGTTGGATATGTCAGAGGAATTGAGTGGTTTGTCTGTAAATCTTCCTTAATTTAACTATGTTAAAATATATAATTTTGATCTTAAATTTAAAGGTCTTAAATGCTGAGTATATTTAAAAGAAAATTATATTAATTTTAAGATTTAAAAAAAATTGCATTTTCTCTGCGTCAAAATGTAAGTACTGTTATATTATCCGATCAGATTCACAAACTACTGGTGCTACCTAATGAAATCAAGTGCATTATTTCTTTGGGGCAATTACTTACATGGCACCTGAAACATTTGCTAATTCAGATTTCAAATTCTGACTCAAAAATCAAAATGCATCATAAAATTTTAACACTTATTTTTTAATTTTATCAAATTGTCAATGATTTGATTGTCTCGCAAATATATCTGTGGTTATTCGAAAATGTCACCAGATGTTAGATTTTGTAAATAGTAAATTTTGAGTGCTATGTATGTAATTATCCCTATTTCTTATCTATAATCTGTCAAAACCCCATTTTTTTACTCTTTATTTGAAGACAATGCTTCACTTTTTAATTTCCCCATGTTTTTTACAACACCATGTTTTTCAGGACCCTGTAAAACCTACGAGATCAGACT
>NEWO01000001.1:2242969-2300242 GCA_003013225.1 Phalaenopsis aphrodite
CATAGTTAGAAATTATAGTAGCAGTTAGTCAGATAGGTCGTAGATGGTAACACAAGTCGTTGTTGGTGTTTGGACCCCTTTTTATTAGAGAAAACGGGTTACAATTTGTATACGAAACATTGCATTTGTCTTTATGTCGTGTAAAGGAAAATACAAGTGTTCGAAACAACAGTCATATTCATGGTTATGACAGTTGTGAGCAATGTTCTCTAGTGGTTAGTGGTTGGCGACAACCAGTCGGGTCTTCAATATATTACAGTTGTATTTGTGTTATATCATATACAAGTAAAAAGGGTTGTTGGTTGGTATAAAGGCTGAAGGTTATAGTCTGATCTTCAATACGATGTTATGTACTACAATTGTATTTGAGATACGACGTTAACAAACAACTGGCGGAAATGAAGTCTGAAAATTATCGACGAGCCTTCAATACGACATTATTCGATACACTGTATTTATGATATTTCATTAGCAAGTAGAGCTTATTGACGACGACGAGGGAGAGTGGCTGGTGGTGGGCGATGTTCTACAGTGGTCAACATCTACGGAGACCAAAAGTTATCGTCGAATATTTGGTCCAAAATAACACATGAATCTGACACCTACTCTAATCTCGATTGATGTGTGAAGGTTTATTTATAGCCCTTGTGATA
The DNA here is from genome assembly GCA_003013225.1 of Phalaenopsis aphrodite. NCBI lineage: Eukaryota > Viridiplantae > Streptophyta > Magnoliopsida > Asparagales > Orchidaceae > Phalaenopsis > Phalaenopsis aphrodite. The sequence goes on from NEWO01000001.1 coordinate 2,243,623, forward strand.
GGGGCATTTGATCTTTTGGTAAATAGCTCTCCTAACCACCAGATCAAACTGCCCATATTGACCCACATTGATTATAGGATGTTTCTAACGACTTGAGGGCCTTAATGATCTCAGAATTAAAAGAGCTTAGGCTCATTGGATTCCTCTCGTCGAGATGTTCAATTTTAATATATTTCAAATTTGGAGCTGATTTGACCATTCAATTACAATTCAAATCATCTAAAAGAGCTTTAATGACTTGATATGGGCTTAATTCAATCCATATCATTTAGTTTTCCAACCTTTTACTTATAGGATTATCTTTTTTTTGAACCAATTTGCAACACATTTAAGCATAAAACATACACATTTTAAAAGTCTATTTGTGTATAAAGCTTGCTGGTAACATATTTAAGCTAATTTTAAGTTAAGGGTGTGTTTCTTTTGGTTTTGGCTGCATGTAATCTCATTCCAGAAGTTGTGGAAAATATGATATTTAAAGTTTTGAGTTTCAGGAGGAGTTGGTTTGTTTGAAAATTTTAGTTTTAAAAGCGTTATCCTTGAATAAATTATCCAAATAACCCTATCTCAGGAACTGCAGGGAGGGGGCATGATGTTGTCGCGAACCCTCTCCTCGTAGAAAAGGGGGTGCAGGTGCAGGGGCAATTGAAACCAATGCATGAGCGCCCCACGAACCCGGCGTCGGGGTGCCTGCATGGATAAAACAAGGAAATTCACTTTGTGAACACGAGAAATGGGCTGCCAATCGTGATCTTGAGATGCAAGAAATTTGCTCCGTGGGTTGTAACGCGATTCATGAAACACCACATTAAAAAACATAAGTCAATGATGCGTTTCCGAAAGCAAGCCGAAAAGCTGAAATAAAAGTGCCATAGTTATTGTCAAATTAAAAAAAAATGATAAATTTTAAATTTTGTATTTAGTAAATTCAATTTCTTTTTTATTTATCAAATCTCATATTTACTAAATTGTAGTAAATTTAGTAAATGAGACTTCCGTTAGGAGTGTTATTTACGTACGTCATATCCAAGTAATTTTGCGTGCGTTTGACCTCCAATAACTTCTCAATAACTCAAATCTCATATAATCTAAGTTATTGGAGATATTAACCTCAATATAATCTCAATACATTATATTTTACAATCATTCAAAAATTTTATGAGGTTACTAAGAATTAACCCCAATAAAATAAATATTGCGTGGGAAGCACGTAAACACCAACTATAAAACCTTCCCGGCCTTCTTTTTTCTCTCCATCTCCATTCTAGCTAGAATGGCGCCGAAGCAATGGATTCCGCTCGAAGCTAACCCCGATGTCATGAACCAGGTCTCTCCCACCCCTTTTTTGCCTCCTCTCTGTCGTTCGTTATCTTGTTTAGCTTCGTTTCGACTTCGGTTAACCGTTCCGCTTCATCTAGTTTTTATTCTCATACTGGCCCTGTTTCCAATCGATGGGTTTAGGGTTTTTGGTTGAAAAGTGCGATTGTCATCCTTTGATTGAGTTGCGTTACTTTGAAGCAATTGGCGGCACTGACTTATTTTGTTTCCTTATGTAGTTCATCTGGGGTCTTGGCGTTCCAGAGATCGAAGCGAAGTTCAATGATGTGTACGGTTTGGATGACGAGATGCTCAAATTGGTTCCGAAGCCTGTGCTTGCTGTGCTTTTCTGTTATCCTGACTCGCAGGTAGTTTTACCGATCAAAGGATCTCTGTTTTTGCTTGAATTCATCGGCGTTAAATGTCCTTATTGTTTGGCACCAATGTTAGATGTTTCTTATCAGCTTTGGTTCTTTCCAGGAGAGGAGGGATGCGAGAGAGAAAATTTCAGGGAGTGCTGAAATGGGAGAGGTGAATTATTCTGTTGATTTGCTTCAGAGATTGAACTGTAAATAGTACTTTCTTTGTAGCTTTTTGCACATTCAGTTCGTTCATGGCTACAGTTCTCTTTATAAACATTCACAATTTATTGTTGAGTTCTTCCTCCCCTTTCCTGGTTTTCTCTGGGTTGTTTTTTTTGGACGAAGGTTGAAGTTTACTATGGTCTATCAAGCTTTGTACTCTTGTTTGGTTTTTATATTGAACAGGAGAATGATATATTGGCCATTTTAGCACTTGTTATTAGCTTATCTTTTGAGTCTTACTGTGCAAACCAAATTTGAGATTTTGGAAATATATGATACCGTTATGGAAACTAGTTTTTTTAGGGCTGCTGATGCAATCTTAATGGAGCAAAAATTCTTCATTGTTTATACTTTCCAATTTTATGTACACGTGGGAATTATGCGGAGTTGTATATTTCTTGTAGTAACAGGCTATGAAGGAGTTTACTGGGGCATTGTTGCATGTTGAAAAGATTCTTAAGGACTTTGAGGGTGTCTGATAATCTTAACTCTGAAATTTACAAATGCACATATAGAGAAGTGAGAGCCTTTTTTTGGGTTGAAAATCCGGGTGTCCAAATGCTCAAATAGATAAGTGAGGCCGTCTTTGGTGGAAAATCCAGAATGTGTTCAAATGCACAAATACAGTAGTGTGAATTTTTTGTGGAAAATCAAAAGGGGAAAGTCATGAAGCCTAGCCCAGGTGAGAAATTTTATTATAAGTAAAGCTCAAGTATATGGTTTCATCCCCCTCCCAGAAGTTAGAGAGATGTCAACACAAGACTTACTGTCAAAGTGATGAGTTTGAAAGCTGTCGTTTGGTTTTAGCGATCTTGATTGCGGTGACAAACTAGTTAGTTAGATCAACTGATGAGAAATACAAGCTTTTTTCCCAACAGAGGCGGTCAACCATATGTCAATGATAGTCTAGTGGTTTGTTGACAATGGAAGCCATCATTTTGAATGTGGAGGATCCTAGCTGATTGTCAGTGTACAAAAGAGGATGAACGAGGCTAATGGGTTGTTGGTTGGCCAAATTGATTTCAAGAGTCTTGTACAAGCAATTTTAATAGACGTACACATTATAAACCAATTATCTGTAGAGGTCCTTGGGCTCAAGGTTCTTATGCAAGTCCTAAATAAAATTTTTGTTTATTTTAATATCTCACATAACCTTATTTTTGAATAAATAGAAGAAAACTTGGTTCTCGAGCAATTAAATGTGTCATTATACTCATGATCTTTGTTATTTCTTATCCTAGGAAGAAATATTATTCATATATAATTTTCTTAGATTGTTTTTTTCTTATCCCTCATCCTAGCAAGAAACTTTAATTCATAACATATCACTTATTCCCAGACCTAATTTATACCAAAAACTCTTTTTTATTTTAATTATAGGTTTACTTAAGAAGAAAGGCATCTTAATCTACATAAATCAAATCAACCAAATCAATCACTATTGACAATTGGAGCCTACATTCACAAAGACTTTCTCCCTCTTTACTTCCTTTTTCATTTCCATTTTATTAATTCGTTTGATCCCTACTTAATTCCATTCCATGATTTTGCATTTTTCCTGTTAGATGATTTCCTTGGATTAGATCGATTTGGTGCATTTGTAATGACATACACCCAACCAATTCTCTCCATTGTTTATTAGAACGTTTACCGGCACTCTAACATTATCTTCTTAAATCATTTTTAAGTCTTTCTTTTCTAGTTTAACCTCATTTCCATATGAACATTCTTATTTTTGCCATACCTAGGATGAGAGGTGCGAGACTATATTTATCCTGCAATTATTGGCAGAATGTTAAGAATCACACTCGCTAACCAATGTTCTAACTTCCAAGATCGTTAAAAAACTAAAGTGCCAATAAAAAACTCGGCTATCATACTTTTACATAACTGCTGCATAACGTTATTTATGCTGGATTATTGCTAAATTACTAGTTTTTTATTCATATCTGCAGGTATTTCCTGAAAATGTGTATTTTCTCAAACAAACTGTTGATAATGCTTGTGGGACCATAGGCGTCCTTCATGCCATTGGAAATGTGAAGTCCCAAATAAATCTGGGTACGAGCTTTTTTTTCCCTTGTTCTTTTCCATGTTCTTTGGATCTTTGATTCTTTAACACTTGGCAGAATATTACATTGAGTAATTGTGGCCATTTCGCTTCTTTTTTTTCGGGCGGACTAGATGCTGTTAATTTTGACTTCATTGTTTAGAATTTGGTTAATATATGTGGATTTATCTATAGGCATGTGCTAATTTGAGTGCAAAATCAGACTCATCATTTACTGTTGTCCCATTAGATCATGATGGAAAAGTTAATGCTTCTATGATCAGTTTTTTTCTGGGGAATAAGTAATTTTTGGCTTAATAGATGTTGTTCTCTTATTGATGCATTTAAAAGAAATGGAAAGGAAAATTTTTATAATGGTGAAAATAATATTGCATGTTAATTTTTTTGTAGTTTTTGTATGAATAAATGGGGGCATGCTACTATTTTAGCAATATATTATATATCGTTTTGCTTGATTCTAGTCTTCTATGTTTGAAACGCTTTGATTCCTAATGTATACAACATGGTTTAGTATAGTAGATTTAAGATCTACACATCATTAAATTATGGTGATGTGGGGCTTTTATTGTTGAACTGAGTGGTTCAACCGAGGAACCAGTCCAGCAGGGAGGTTGGATCGGTCGGTTGCTATTGAGCAAAAAATACTGCCCCTTCCCCTCTTCCTCCTACCTATCTTATTATAAATACGTTTTATTTTAGGGTTTAGTTTTATGTATTCCTGATTTTCAGATTTCTGTCTAACTTGTCGTCGGCAGCTATTTTTCCATTTAGGGCTTTATCCAACAACGAGAGGGTGCTCCAGATGCAACTCATCTGAGTTGGTAATCTTCTCCAAAGGTTCGAGGGGTGCTCCGACTGTAACTCGATCCTGTTGGGATAGTTATACTTTCATATTCCCTAGTCCCGACCGCTGCCATTCAGATCCACACATCAGCCCCTGCGCTCATGCCGTTCTCTTCTCCTACCGCCCTCCCTATAATCAAAACCCCCCTTACCTTCCTGCTTCACATGCATCACCCTCTGTCCAACTTCTTTGTCGTAACTCATCAACCTCCTTTCCTTCCCCAGTACTGTCGTAACTCCACTTACCTTCCAACCGACCGCCATTAGCCCTTTCCCTTCTCTCCCTGTTGTCATAATCCATTCCAGCTTCCACCCTACTGTTGTAACTCCTCCCCCATACCATCTGCTACCCTCACAACCCTTCCTACACGCCACCTAACAACCAACCCTTCTGCTGCTACCGTCTGACCGCAACAACCTTCCTGTTACTGTCACGAGCACGAGCGCCTAGCCACTCATCCCACCGGTGGTCACCACTTTCGCCCTTGCCCAATAGGGCCATTTGTGTGTTTGTTGTCATTAATTTTTCTATTTTGAAGAGTCTTCGTTGTACCCCCTTTTGAAATTCAACAATAATATTTACATTTAGATTGTGGTTTGGATTAACTCTGGTATCATTTGGTATCAAAACTAGTTTAATCCTTGTCATATCCTAAAGTTTTTTAGCATCCGTCTTACCCCTCCACCAAATTTTTTTTTTCATATTCCCAAACTATAGTCAAACTTTGACCTAATCTTATTTTCTCCTTGTTGATTTTCAAAATTAGAAACCCTAAATCAATTTTTACACTTTTTTCACCTCCTAACTTTAAACCCTAGCCATACCACCAAGGAGATACATACTCGAGCTTACCCAAAAAGAGATACAGCGAGAGATCTATCAGTTTCAGCGGAGACTTGTTGACAGTGAGGATAAAACTCAAGGGGAACATACCTTTGATGGTGGCAGGGAAAGTCGAAGGATCGAAAGAGAAGAGAATTTCAACCACTTTTATGGGGAGGATTTCAGTGATAAAGAAGTAAGACCACGTCACTTTGGAATCCAATATCCGAGGAGACCAAGAGAGAACCCACATATAAAGGACACAGAGACTTCAAAATAGAGGTGGATCTACTAAAATTTGATGGAGGTATGGATGCATATGATTTTATCAAATGACAACAATCAGTTGAGAGGATCTTTGAGTACAAAGAGGTGCTAGAAGATAAAAGGGTGAAGCTTGTAGCTATCAAATTGAGAAAAAACGCCTCCTTATGGTGGGACAACTTGCAGAGACCAATTAAGAGAGAAGACAATTATAAGATTACCAAGTGGGAGAAGATGCGGAAGGTAATGCAAAGAAAATACATACCTTGTTGCTAGCTTCGGGATATATTTATGAGATTCCAACACCTGCAACAGAGAGACCTATCAGTGGACGAGTTCACGACACAACTTAACCAGTTGCAAATGAAGAGAGATTTGGTCGAGCCAGAGGAACACACTATAGCCCATTATTCGAGGGGTTTGAAGCCCACTATTAGCAATGTGGTGCAGCTGCAACTTTATTGGTCATTTGGAGATATCAAGCCCTTAGCATTGAAAATGGAAATGCAGCAGAAACAGAACTGGTAACCACCACCACTCAAGAAGTTACCCACAAATGGTTGTATTATCATTATCGATGGAGAAATGCAGCAGAAACATAACTAGTAACCACCACCACTCAGGAAGTTACCCACAGATGGTTGTATTATCATTATCGATGGAGGGAGCATTAAGAATGTGGTGCTACATAAATGGTAGAAAAGGGTCTCATAACTCAGATGATTGTAGTATCATTATCGATGGAGGGAGCAAGAAAAATGTGGCTTCTACATAGATGATAGAAAAGGGTCTTATGACTCAGAGACACTCTCAACCATATTCTCTTATTTGGCTGAAGAAGGAGAACAGGATCAACATGGATCAGAGGTGCCTAGAGAAGTTTTTGATTGGAAGCCAAATATAAGATCAGATGTGGTGTGACGTGGTACCCATGGATTTCTGTCACCTGTTGTCGGAGAGACCGTGACAATTTGATCCTAGAACTCAACACGAAGGATTCATAAACACCCACCCCTTCACCAAGGATGGCTCGAGATTATAGGTGCACTTGCTAGCAGAACAATATCAGTGGGATCAATTTTGATGATGACAGAGGATGATAAGGCTGAGGCACCAGCTCCAGACACTGGACAGACATGACAGAGAATTTCAAGATATCACGATTGATACCTTACCACTAGCGCCACCAATGTTTGGGAAGGTTTAACTTACCTTCACTTCAGATCAGGTTAAGCCGAATGTGGATTACTTTGGGAGTATTCGACAGCATAGGCAAGACATGCGGACTCAATTAAGTTCAGTATTAGACCCCAGGAGAACAGACCGGTATGGATGAATGCTCGCAAGTGGAGGAAAATTTTTAGGTGCTTTGGGAGATAGTACAACCGACAGTGGGATCCAGGTGTTGTTAGGACCGCAGACGAAAAACTAGAACCTTCGACGCATGAAATCAAAGCTCCTCTAACTCTAGAAAACTAACACGGGGTTTTTATGGCTGATACAGTCGGTTCAACGAAGGGATCGGTCCAGCAGGGAGACTGGACCGACTGGCTGCTATTGAGTGGGATCAATTTTGATGATGACAGAGGATGATACGACTAAGACACCAGCTCCATGCACTAGACAGACATGACAAAATTTCAAGATATCATGATCAATACCGTACCACCAGTGCCACCAATGCTTGAGAAGGTTTAATGTACCTTTACTTCAAATCAGGTTAAGCCGAATATGAATTACTTTGGGAGTATTCGACAACATAGACAAGACACGTGGACTTAATTCAGTTCAGTATTAGACCCCTAGGAGAACGGATCAATACGGATGTATGCTTACAAGTAGAGGAAAATCTTTAGGTGTTTTGGGAGATAATAAAACCGACAGTGGGATCCAAGTGTTGTTAGGAATGCAGACGAAAAACTAGAAGCTTTTATGCATGAAATCAAAGCTCCTCCAACTCCAGAAGACTAACACGGGGTTTTTATCGCTAAAACTGTCGATTCAACCAAGGGATCGGTCTAGCAGGGAGGCTGGACCGGCTGGCTACTCTTGAGTGGGAAATACCACCCCTGCCCCTCCTCGATTTTTAAGGTTCAGTGTTGTGTCTTCACGATTTTTTTGATTTATGCCGAACTTGCTGTCGATGGTTGTTTTCCCGTCTAGAGTTGTATTCAAAGGCGAGAAGGTGCTCCAACTGTATGTCGTCCGAGATGGTGATGTTCTCCAAAGGTTCAAGGGGGTTTCTGGTTGTAACTCGATTCCGCAGAAAAAGTTATCCTTTCATATTCTCCACTCCTTCGGCGCCATCCAGATCTGCTCATCAACTCCTCCACTCTTGTCGCTCCCTGCTCCTGCTGCCCTCCCAATAATCAGAAGCCCCCCCGTATCTTACTACCTTGCCTGCACCACCCCCTATCCAACTTCTTTGTCGTAACTCATCAGCCGCCCAACTAGTGACCCCTTTCCTTCCCCACTACCGTCGTAACTCCACTATACCACCAACCAACTGCTGTGAGCACTTTCCCTTCCCTCCCTGCTGTCGTAACTCCTCCCCCATACCATCTGCTACCCTCACAACCCCTCCTACACCCCACCTATTGCTGCACTTAACTAACAACCCTTTTGTTGCTACCGCCTGGCCACAACAACCTTCCTGTTACCGCCGCTAGCACCTAGCCTATCATCCCACCTAGGATCCTGCCGATGGTTACCACTTTCGCCCTTTCACAAGAGGGTCGTTTGTGTGTTTGTTGTCATTAATTTTCTATTTTTAAGAGTCTTCGTTGTACCCCTTTTGAAATTCAGAAATAATATTTTCATTTAGATTGTGGTTTGTGTTAACTATGATGTCATGTACTCTTCAAGGGGGCATATTTTTTATTAAATAGGCAGTTTTTTTCGGAAACACCATTTTATCGAAAAGATTTCCTAAATGCTAACACTTATTGACAGATTTATTATTATTATTATTTTGGAAAGCTTGAAAGCTAAGTCACAAATTAATATTTTATATGAAAAATACTCACTTGAATATAACCAGCACGAGGAGATACATAGGAGTAGCATAATGAGAAGTAATAGCAAAGATACTATGACTGGCAACGATGATGACCGCAATGATTTATTAGTTGATTTGGGTCGCGGGATGTACTTGCCTCTACCAAAAAAAAAATATTCATCTGAACTCTTCATATCTAAAATAAAGATGCATACAATAACCTCATTAGAGTAAGTATCAGTTTGGCTAGAAAGGTTGCTGTTACAAATAAGGTCAAAGAGGGCAAGAAGAGTATTTCTCCAAGATTAGGATCCCGTTATTTAATTTTGAAATTGCAATGATTTCTAACTTTCTTTTGAGTTCCCAAATTTTTAGCGGTACTTTATCTATTTGTAAGAGTTCATGCAAGAATTGTCGAGCTTTTTTTTTCTTATGCAAGAGCTAAAGTAGAACACTTCACATGATGATGGACTGAATTTCTATATTAAGCAAAAAGTAGACCCAATTTGCCTCCACTTAAGATTTGCTTCTAGTATTCAGGTTTGTTATTTAGGATGCAATTCCATGTTGAAATAATCAATTTTTGTCAATGAACTACGATATACTTTAAAAATTGTTGAGTTACTATAGGCCCAATAGTCTTGTTTGGATTTGCAGCAAAAAATTCAGACATAAGGTTGGCACACTAGTTTGTTTAAAATTGGTAGTTGATTATTTCTCCCCATTCTTTAGCTCAATATTCTTGTTTTTACAGCATTTTTCATGGATTTATTGTTCTTTATTTTGATAGATGAGTGGTCAACTGTGTGTTAGTGTTTGTATTTTCTGTCCTTTTCATTACCATTTTTTATTTAGAAAGTTGAGCCCATTATTTGAATATTTTTGAGATGTAAATGCTTGAATTTTCTCCTTGTTTTTTAGTTGAAGGATCATTTTTCGACCGATTCTACAAGTCAACTGCCAACATGGATCCGTTTGAGGTTGCCTTTCTACCTGCTCTTATTTTACTCTTTTTTATGCAGGCTATCTTTTCATGCTTCACATTTACTCTACAGCGAGCCAAGTTCTTGGAGGAGAATAGAGAAATGGAAGATGCTCATTCTGTGGCAGCTATTGCTGGTGATACCGAGGTATGGATTTTTTGAGTGCTGTATGGATGTGTTATTGCATGCTGGCTGTTTCAAGTTTTAGAATTGACATTTTATGTTGGTAGTTTGTTTCTCTAAAGGTTCGATGAAGTTGACAAATAATATCATTTTGAAGTTTCTATTAGACTTTTCTGCACTTTTATGTCCACCACTGTCAACAATTAATGCAATGTTATTTTCATTTCAAAGGCTCATTTGATTAAGGGTAGAAATGAAAAATGTAAGTGAAGGCAAAAGCATATTCTAACAGCTTGTGATCTTTATATTCTGCATATAATAAATTACTTGATTAAGCTTCAACGTTTTGAAAGTTTATCGGGAAGCATTAAATATGAGCTAGTTGTTTGACTTGCTAATGAAGATAATCAACTAATTAGTTCTGTATGACTAATGTGTTGAACTGGGACTATTTTCAAGTTTTCTTAGTCTATTATGAATTATAGTTGAATTTTTATTTCTAAAATTAGTTAGGATAGGATTGTTTATCCTTTGTTAGATTTCAGTTATTCATATGAGTATGATTTTATATATTAATTTTTCAATGAATTGTTATAAATCACTCTTAGAGCTTTTTTGAGGTATGTCTCCACTTATGGATGCTTGAGAATTCATATATCTCTCTTCATGCTAGAGGGTTCAACAATTTTCCTTTAGGATTTGGTTGTTCTTCACATTCCCTTTTGGCACTTTATGTCGATTTGATATCAGAGGTGGTGTCCTTTTATTTTGCTCATAATTTTTTTTTTCAAATTAAATCCTTCAAATTGATTCCTTGGTTTATCCTGAATTATCAACGTGTCACCAATCTTAAAATCCTTCTTATTGACATTAATTCAATCTATAATTTACCCATTTTTGTGTTGTTTCTCACTATTGCCACTTATTTCTTCGAAGTTGTAGCTACTCCTTCAATCTACTTAACTTATACTTGTGAATATCGCATCAAAATTGGAATTTGATTTTGCTCTATAGGGTATCATTTTCATTATTAACTGAGTGCTTTATTTTGTTAATTAATTGTGTTGTCATGTACGGTTCCTTGCTTTAGGAAAATTCAACATATAATCAAGCTAGTAAGGATAATTATTTTCTAGTATGAGAGAATTATAGATTGATTATTGATTTGTGAACTCGTCCAGGCTTGATTGAAAATTTTTTTGAGCTATTTTGTGCTGAATTGATTTCATATATCTAAATGAGAAAAATTGTCGTGTATGGTTGATGTTTGAAATCCTCTGTTAATTTTGTATTGCCTATAGGACTATTTTGTTAAATCTGTTGCATGCATTGATTGTGCTTGGTTTCACATTCATATCATGTTGAATTGGATGCGTTAAGATGTGGTAATGACATATGTTGAACAAAAGGAATAATAGGGTAAAAAGCATAAAAATGAGAATTATTTTGAGTAAATAGAAATATGAAACTGTATAAGATAATTGTGATTGAGCATGTGGTAAGGTAGACGAATTTTTTAGCCAAATGGGAGACCTTAAGCTTTAAATAAACTTGTAAATCTAGGAAAGGACGTCTCTTGTTGTCCCTTCCTTACCAAATGATCACCTCATACAAAATCACCACCTTCCGCATACATCTTAAATGACTTAATCAGAGAAGAACCCAATAATGTTCATGTTATGACATTTTGTCATAGGAATTGCATTGTTCCCTCAGCGTATTCAACCTTGGGTTGCTCGAGATGTCCTTCGAACAGGTCTAGTTGTTCATCACCCTTGACCTAAGCAATTAGGAATCATGAAGACTATCTGGATCCCAAAGATAATCGGTGTTTTAGAGACCATAGATAACATCGGAGAAATTAAGAACTGTGGGGATCTTTTTTATGGCTATAGTTCTAGTGCTGATGCTAATGATTTGTATCATTGGCGCATGAAAGAGATTATAGGGTTAACCGTGTTTGAAACCCTGATGAATCCAATGCGAGGAAGAAAATGTCTAGGCCTCCTCTTTTGATGGTAGATATGCTCAGATTTTTTTTTCTTAGATATCTAAATTGGAGCATCTTGTTGTTTTGTATTCCACGATGGCTCAAAAATGTGTTAAATATGTTAAAGATCAAATTTTTCTGTGTTGCAAAAAAGATATTGGTAGGCGGTCTAGTGTGACAGATAATTTTACACAGTGATCTTGTTTGGCTTAATGTAAAAGCTAGCTTAATAGAAATTCTTGACTACTTTTGCAAGTCCATAATAATAGATCGATTGATTAATCCGAGACAAGATAACAGAACTGTTAATAGTATTTAATTTGAATAATTGCATTTTGATTTGATGTGAAAGATGAGACATGGGTTGTGACATTTATATCTGTAAACGGCCCAAAGTTTGAAATTAAGGTTGAAGCAATTCTCTTTGAGCCAAAAACTATAAAAGCTTATCTTAATGCTTTAGAAGTGGAAATGAGACTATTCGTTTTAAAAACATCATCATTCAGTCTTTTAGCACTATGACATGGCCATCTGAGTTTATCAGTGAAATATTGTGCGTCCCCTGATTCATCCCACATTTTGGAAATCCTGATAGAAATAATCATTTAACTATAATTTAATTTGTCTGCTATGGGTGTCAAGGAAAATAGAAGGTCATTTATTTTTCAAATGTCTTTAAAAAATTACAACTTTTGTGAAAGATTGATGAAGTTTCAAGTAATAGTAATGAAATAATTAGGAATTTGAATATAATTAGCCTATTTCAACGATTCTTTGAGCACAAACACATAACAACAATTTAATATCTTAAATGGGTATCATATATTTATAATATTTGTTGAAAATTGGAATAGACCAGCAAAATTTTATTGATAGAAGAGGGGATATTTAAACTCAATTGCAGTAGGCACAACAAAGAAAAGAAATAAAGAAGAATAAAATAATCAGGAAAGGAATAAAATATAATAAAGCAACAAAAGAAATACATAATGAGGGAATAACAGACAAGAAATAATAAGTATTAACGGTTAAGGATTTGATTGATGTTATGAATCTAATACTTCCCCTCAAGTTGAAGCATAGATGTCAATCATGTTCAACTTGGATTTGAAGTTATCGAACAAAGGTCGAGGAATATTCTTGGCGAGGATATTCACTAGTTGGCCATTGGAGGGTACCAATGGCATATAAACTTTTCCGGACTCAATCTCTTCCTTAATAAAGCTTCTGTCAATCTCCACATATTTGGTACGATCATGTTGTATTGGATTGTGAGCAATGCTGATGGCGGCCTTATTACCACATAATAGTTGCAACAGGACGTAGGCTAACATACAAAGTTCACGAAGCATGATGTGTAACCAGAGGGCTTCACAGATCTCCAAGGCAATGAACCGGAATTTAGCTTTAGCACTGCTTTGAGCAACAACATACTGTTTTTTATTTTTTTAATATGATTAGATTTCCCCATACAAATGAGCAATACTCCTAGCTGGAACGTCGATCATGAACCGACTCGACCCAATCAACATCTGTAGAAACAAGAATAGATCAAGAGATGCAACGAGTGAAAAACAAACCTGAGCTCGGTGTATCTTTAAATAGTGAAGAATCCGATGGATAGCTAGAGATGGTGATCATAGGGGGCATGCATGAATTGAATCACTATATCAATTGTGAGGCATGTCGTGGCTAGTAGGGGCGAGGTAGATAAGTTTCTTCACAAGGCGTTGGTATTGGGACTTATTGACATGCACAACATTGGGAGTGCCAGATAATTTTTCATTGGGATCCATAGAGACAACAAATAGTTTGCACTAAAGAAAATTATTCTCTTTCAAGAGGTCAATCACATATTTGCGCTGAGATAGACAAATGCCCCGAGATTATTGAGCTACTTCCATACCTAAGAAGTACCGGAGAGATCTCAAATCATTCATTTCAATGGATTTAGCAAGAATGTCTTTCAATGACTTTAATACTAGGAGATCATTACCTGTAAGAACAACATCGTTAGAATAGACTATAAGAATAGCTATATGGTCATTGGAGGAATGTCGGAAGAAATGAGTGTGATCCGATTGAGCCTGAGTAAAAACATGGCTCACTACCACCTTTGTAAACTTGTCAAACCAAGCCTTGGGGGGTTGTTTTAGCCCATAAAGAGACTTTCGCAGCTTGCGCACTTGCCCTTTGGAGGCAGTAGAGCCAAATTCAGGAGAAAGAGACATGTATACCTCTCCATTCAATAACGTATTCTTGACATCTAGCTGGAACAAAGGTCAATCCAGATTCATTGCAAGGGACAATATGACCCGAATAGTGTTTAACTTAGCCACTGGAATAAATGTCTCTTCATAGTCAACTTCGTAGGTCTGTGAGTATCCTGTGACAACCAATCATTTTTTTGTTATGTTCAAAGGATCCATCAAAGTTGAACTTGGTGCTCAAAATCCATCAGCACCCCACAACTTTCTTACCTTGAGAAATATCAATGATGTCCCATATATGGTTCTACTGAAGGGCATTCAACTCCTCTTTTACTGCAGTTTTCCAGGTAAGATTAACAAGAGCAACTTCAATCGTACCAAAGATTTGATGGTCTGTCAGGGTAGTGGCAAATGCTCTGTATGTCGGTGATAAAATGTGAAAAGAGACATATTTTGTCATAGAATAGAGGGAGCGTGTCTGATTGCATACCTTACTCGGAAAACTCACCTCCTCGGAGGTGGGGTCGTGCTGAGGATGTCGCCCGAGAGTGAAGTCAATGTCCTGTAAGGAGGTAGCGGGTTCCAAAGTAGGAGCATTGGAACGGGTGCACCGAGTGTAGACACAGAGAGTGGGAGGAGGAGATGGTGCATTCACCGGATCCGGGAACTCGCTGGGACATGGGACTCTTCATTAGCGGGAACAATGGGGAGAACATCCATTGGAGTAGGATAATGGATAGTGTCTAAGAACCCAAGCTCCCAATCACTTGGTGTTGAGTTAAGAAAATAGGGAACACCTTCAAAGAAAGAGACCTCAACACTCATATAGATTTTATTAATGGTAGAATCAAGACAATGATACCCTTTTTGAATGACAGAGTACCCGAGGAAGATACATTTTATAGATCTGAGATCAAGTTTACTCTGATTGGGGGCAGTGTTCCGAATAAAGGCGGTGCACCTAAAAATCTTGGGGTCTAATGTGGAGAAGATCCGATTAGCAGGGAAGCATGACACTAGCATGGCTAAGGGGGTTCGAAACTTGTGAATTTTAGAGGGAACACTATTTATGAGATAGTTGGCAGTGAAAATGACATCGTTCCAAAAATATTTCGATACATGGAATTGAAACATAATGGAGCGAACAATATTGAGGATATGACAGTTTTTCTTCTTGGCTATCCTATTTTGTTGAGGAGTGTCCATACATAAGTTATGTTGGAAGATGCCCTTACTCACCAAAAATTCATCCAAATTGTAGTTGAAAAATTCACAGTAATTGTTAGTCTGAAGGATTTACATAGGAGTTTTGAATTGGGTTAAAACGAATGTGTAGAAGTTTTTAAATGTGATATTAATTTCTAATTTATCTTTTAAAATGTAGACCTACATCATCTGAGTGTGGTCATCAATCAAAGTCATGAATCACCTTTTATCGATATAGTTGGGAGTGTGAGAAGATCCCCATAGGTCACTGTCAATGAGGGAGAAAGGAGCGAAAGAGCGTAATTGTGGATGAGTAATGGATCTGATGATGTTTGACTAACTGACATGCCTCATAATTGAACTTAGAAGGGCTTTTATTAGAAGACATCTCTTTTTAAATATTGGAAACCAATGCAAAAACATAATGAGACAATCAATTACTCGAGACAAGATACAACTCATGAGAGGTGTGCCTGTATTTTTCGTGCTTTTCTCTTGGAAGTAGTAGATCTAGCTACCCTCTTAGCAGAACGATAATCGTGAAAAACACAACTATCATAAGAGAAGTTAGCAAAACAATCAACATCATTTGTCAAACTGTTGTCAAATAATAAGTTACATTGCAATTGGGGAACTTGTAAATTAGGCTCTAGAGTTAGATCAGTTGTTAGTATATTCCACCCTTTAACAGTAATGGAACCACAATAACCATCGAAAATTCTGATTGTATCTTCCAGAGCAAGGATAATAAGTTGAAAAAGCTTGCGAACATTAAATCATGTGATATGTGGCTCCTAAATCAATAATCCACGGACTAGAGAATGAATAAACTGTGAGAGCTATAGAAATAGCACCTTGTCGAACGTGGGAGGTCGAAGGACCTGAAGAAACTTGATTGGCTCCAAGAAGCTTTACCAATTGCTCCACCTTTTTTTCAGCGATTTAGAGGATTTTGAAATGTTTCGGGTAGGAGTCGGTTGAATCGTGCCTTGTTTGGCCGTCTTCGTGAGTCCCTTGGCAACAAAGGATTTGGTTGAAGGTTTGTTTGTTGGTTTATTGTCAAGTTTCCAATACTTGTCCCGAGTGTGGTTGAACTTGTGACAATAATCACAAGTGGGGTGACCGGTCTGCGGTAGCATGAACGAGAGCTTAGCACTATTTGAGATTAAGGCAGATGACTCATTTGAAGGTGTAGAAGTGTCGAGCATTACAAGTCTCCTGCTCTCTTCCCGACGAATCTCAGTGAAAGCAGTGCGAGCGAAAGGAAGAGGATCCTGACCAAGAATACGACCCCAAACCTCATCAAGTTCTTTGTTAAGGCCGACAAGGAATTGTAACATACAATATTTTCTACTATCTTCTGGAAGAAGGATAAGTCGGCGGTTGAATCCCAAGTGTAGTCGTAGTTCATGTCACATTCATCTATAATGCAATAAGGTCGTTATAGTACCGTGTCACGATTCTTGACCCTTGTATCGTCTCCCAGATCCTTTTAGATACCTGATAGAGTTGGCCGAAATTTCTTACATCTGAGTAGGTATCACGGATAGCCGTCCAGAGAGCACTAGCTGAAGGAAGGAACATGTATGAACGACCAATTGACGTTTTTATGGAGTTTATCAGTCATGACATGACCATGAAGTTCTCCACCTCCCAAGCTCCATATGTCGGGTCGGACTTTGGAGGCTCACGAATCATGCTTGTGAAGTGACCGAATTTCCCACGTCCTTTGATGAATAAAGAGACTGCTTTGGATCATTAGAGGAAGTTGTTGTCGTTGAACTTATGAGTTGTGATCAAGAAATTTATGTTGGTTTCTGGTTATGTGGTCTATAAGAGAGTGGAGGTTGGAATCAATCCTCCGGTGGAATCAAGAACACATTCTAAAGGTGACTCAGTTTGGAAGAATCTGCAATACTTCCTACTGAGCCAAAGGAGATGTGGTTGTAATTCTGAGCCATCGACGAATTCCAGTAGGATCACTAGTAGGCAGGTACAACTGCAGGGATGCTGGACAGCCGTCGGGGAATTCTATTGTCGATGGGAGAAGGTGTCGGACAAGTAGCAGGGAGAGCCTTCAGGTATCTAGTGGCTTGGTCTTGCAGACGGAAGGCAAAGGCTTGTTCCTGCAGATGCAAGATAGAAAGAACAGGGAACCAACGGTTTTCTCTTGCAGATGGAAAGCAGAGTAACCAGCAATTTGCTTTTGCAAACGGGAGGAAGTGGGAACTGATGGTTTGCTCTTGTAGACGGGAGGCAGAGGGCACCAGTAGTTTGCTCTTGCAGACTGGAGGCAGGGGGAACATACGACTGCTCCTGTGAATTTCGGAAGTGGTCGACGACTATAGGAACCGCCAATGGAGATCGGCGGCTAGGAGTCTTTGCATTGTGGGCGGCGGTCTGGATCTAGGGTTAGACTCTGATATCATGTTGAAAATTGGAATAAACTAGCACAATTTTATTGATAGAAGAGGGGGTATTTAAAACCCAATTACAATAAGCACAACAATGGGAAATAAATCAGAATAAAATAAATAGGAAAGGAATAAAAAAGAGTAAAGCAAAAAAGAAAACATATAATGAGGAATAGTAGACAAGAAATAATAAGTATTAATGGCTATGGATTTGATTGGAATTTAATTGCCGTTATAAATCTAATAATATTTAATCTAAATCTAAAATAAAATTTGACGCTGATTATGAAATATAAATTATTGTTGAATATGAAATTTTCAAGCAGCTCATAATCTAAACGATAAATCTAGATGTTCCATTTCCCAAGTATACATCTTATGTTTTTTATTGTATTATGTGGTGAGCATATGCATGAATTATATACTTGTTTTTAAATGATTTTCTCATACCAAATAAAAGGCATGTGGTTATCATGCATGTTAATTTCAGTATTTGGAAATTTTCTTGAAGGACTATGATCTAAGTCACGATCTTTCTCTATTTGTTGTTACCTACAAGAGCTATAAAGCCTTATTAGCCCTTATTTTAAAATACAACTATATTACCGATTTGAGGCGCAAACAAGCCTCCAATTATGGATGTAATTGTTTATACTGCCCACGCTTTTATCGGTAACATCTGGAAATGTTATAGCTATTCTAAATTCTTCAATTTTTTGCTTTATGCCCTGCGACACCTTTACTTTTAAATTTAATTGTCTAGTTTTGCTGTTATTTAAATTTTCTGTAAATTTATTACATGTATTTAAATATAATGGATCCAGATTTGATATTAAATTAAAGTATTGGACCTTGGAAAATGGTTTCTGATGATTTCTCCTCTTCTTAGGCTGTTTCGATTGTTGAGGAGCACTACATCTGCTTTGCATGTGTTGATGGTACGAAACTTGTTGATATATCATCGATCTTAAATATGAAGGCATAGCAAGGATCATTCAATAATCTGATTTTCTAAGTTCCAACCTAATATTTTCTCCATGTAGGACAACTCTATGAGTTTGATGGAATGAAGTCCCATCCATTAAGACATGGTCCCTCATCATCCGATACCTTTTTACAGGTCTGTTTATTTGCCAAAGATTTCATATCTGAAAGCTTTTTGCATAAATGTAGATCCAGTTCCAAACGGTTATTGAACGGAACAATGATACAGTAAATTAATTTCTTTTAATTAAGCAATTAATGATCTCTAGAGGTAAAAATTGAACATATTATATATATGTACAAAAAATGTTATGCTGGTTATCCCCTAAATCCATTTTCAGCTTACAATATATAGAAAGAATGGCAGAGCAACACGTTAAGGGATAAAGTTGCCCAAATTGATTGATTTGATATACATACTCACAACTTATTCCTAAGGAAATTACCCATTGTTACGAGTGGAACAAATGACTGTTAAGGCTCCCTTTAAGCAAAGTATTAGAGGGAATGTTTGATTTTATATTAGGTTTTTGGCGCCATGTTAATTCATAGGCAATCGGATTTATTTAGGAAATGTTAACAAATCTATTTTTTTCGTTGACATTTGCTTACCCAACCCCATGTAAAAATGTAAAGAAAAATTTATTGGTTTATCGCAATAATTTATATCTGTTTCTCCTCGACCCAGCAAGTTGGTTTATCGCAATAATTTATGTCCGTTTCACACAAGTAATAAAAATTTAACTTCTTATCAACTTACCAACAAAGGAAAAAATTGCTCAATTTCTCCTCAACCCAGCAAGTGGGTGAATATTAATTTCACTACAATGTCTGCACCATTTTATTTCCATTTTCTTTTCTCTTTTAAATTCCTTAATGTCAAATAGGGTCAAAAGGTTTTATTGAATAGGAAGAGTGTAGGTAATATGAATAATAGATGGTGTCACGCCCCAACATGGGAGTTTGGAATTTTTAATATGTAAATGGACTGTCGGACGGTGGAGAAATATAATTTTAACATGTGTAATAATCCATATGATAGCATCTAAATTGTAAAGAGTCACTAAACCACAAAAGTTTTTATACATCACTACACATTAGAATCTCCATTTTGTAATCATATTTGTAAAGGAAATAAACTAAGCATAGAAACAATACTATATGAT
Source organism: Phalaenopsis aphrodite (assembly GCA_003013225.1). Classification (NCBI taxonomy): domain Eukaryota; kingdom Viridiplantae; phylum Streptophyta; class Magnoliopsida; order Asparagales; family Orchidaceae; genus Phalaenopsis; species Phalaenopsis aphrodite. Next base: position 2,263,599 of record NEWO01000001.1, read on the forward strand.
TCCTATTTTCATTTGCACCATTTTTCTATAAGGTAAATCATTTTTTTTTCTTTTTTTTCTCTTTTTTTCTATTTCAATTTTTGTACACGGGTGCAATACATTCCAAGTTAATATCATAAAAGGGTGACTCCTTTGATTGACTTATACAATCCTTTGACTTGATTTGCTTTAAGGTTATTTTAATCATTTGTAATATATATTAATCTTTCAGTGCATATGCAATATATGGTAGTTCTTCAAATCTTATTGTAATGCTTATGAAACTTTTGTGCATTAAATGTTCAATTATTTTTGTCTACAAATATCAAATTTTGAACATTTTTAAACATGATTGTATGTGCATTTTAAATGATTGGAATTAGTAAAAAGTAGAAGAGTAATTACTTGTTTTAACTCTTCTATAGGTTCTTAAATGTTTGACCCTCAGTTTTCGCCTTCTCCTATCACCTATAGTAAATAAAAATATAAGAAAAGTGTCAAAATGGTCCCCTGACTTTTTGTCAGGGATCTCATACTCTATAAACATGTCAATTTAGTCTCAATACCCTTTTAATAGGGGCTCAAATAGTCCTCTCTATGGACTATTTTAGCCCATATCAAAAGGGTATAGGGACTAATTTGACACTTCTATAGAGCCTGGGACTAAAATGACCCATGTAAATAATTAGCAGGCTATTTTGCCTCTTCACTCGTAAAATCATATATTAGAAATCTATTTCAAAAATAATGATTCTAATAGAGCTAAGTAATTATTGTTTAATAATTCTAAATTTATTTCAGACCTCAATTACTCTGCAAAATCTTCCATGGGCTTCCCTCATTTTCTAAAATTTCAAATATTAATTTTATAAATTTCACATAGTAATAAAATTTAAGATGTTAAGTTTAGACAATTTATTTAATCTTCAAAATTTATCATTGATTTATTACATACCTCGTTCTTCTGCTTTCTTCTTTTATATAATCAAAGATCACTTTTTGTCGGCATATCACCGATTAATTTCGATCATATCTAGTATTATTCTCGATCAAATCTTCCTTGAGCTTCCCTCATTTTCTAAAAATTCAAATATTTATTTTATAAATTTCACATAGTAATAAAATTTAAGATGTTAAGTTTAGACAATTTATTTAATCTTCAAAATTTATCATTGATTTATTACATACCTCGTTCTTCTGCTTTCTTCTTTTGTATAATCAAAGATCACTTTTTGTTGTCATATCTCCAATTAATTTCGATCAAATCTAGTATTATTCTCCAATCATGATGTTGAAATACGAATTACTCTAAATTTGGTTGTTTATACAAACTAGAAGAATTACAAAAGAAAAGAACACCTCAAGTATTTGTATCCTTCTTATAAGATCAATAATTTAGTTCCCTCATCTTTCAATCCGAATATTCTTCTGCCTTTGATTGCTGGCATTTTTTTAATAGCAATTAATATTAATACCTAATAAAACTTTTTTTTTAGCGAAGTAAAACTCTATCCTAAGACTTTAACCTGAAGAGTTTTGCCTCAACAAATTGAGGAATTGCACACTCTCCAATTCCAGCCCTCCTACGAGCGGCTTTATCTTCTCTTATGCATGCCACTCTCAATTGCACGTGGCATTGCTTGTTGCGGATGAGCGAGTCTTCATCCCTTCCGATCTCGGCTTCGGTCAACCCTCCTTTTGTGTAGGTTGTCTCCCACACTCCACATTTGATCGGCACAATGACTTTGTCACCGGCATGCAATACACCGCGATGCCATGCATTTTGGTGGCTTCAACTCTCTCCTTGTCTCACTTCATAGGTTTCAAATGAAACAAATCTCGTTCATCTCTTTTTCTTGGGATAAAACGATCCTCTCCTCTTTCGTCTCCTATTAGCGGAATCACCTCATCAGTTCCTTCAACTTTTTATTTATTTATATTATTATTTATGCTATTATTATTTTCAGTTATTACAAATGAAATATGGATAGGGAGAGATGATGAAACCAATACCAAATGCTGCTATTACCATTTACTAAATTATTATGCCGTTGTTCAATGTAAGGCCGCTTTTATCTGCTTCCTTTTTCCTGTGAAGTACCAAATATCAAGGTTTTGCATGTTTTGATTAGATTGAAGTAGATATAAGAAATTGGAAATGCTAGAAATGTTTAATTGAAATAATTTCACCTGCTTGTTTGTTTGAGAAATCGAGTGAAAGTAATATCTCTCTCTCTTTGATTTGAGTGAAAACCATTAAATTGAAGAGCAGAAACAATCTAATGTTATTTAGATTTAGGTTTGGTTTAAAGGAATTTGATAGAGGGAACAAAATGAAATGGAAATGAAAATGATATAGTAACTCGATTGAAATTAATTGTCGTCCGTTTGTTTGGTTGAGAGGAATAGGGGTGAAAAAGCTTGTGTTTATTTGTTTAATTGGTGAGAGATTGAATCTGACGCGGGTGCTAAAACAGCGCCCGACTGCGGGCATTGAAAGCACCCCGAAGTCGGGCGCTTCAAACCGCGGGGGCCAGAAACCACGCCATACTTATCGTAAGCGAGAGCGGAGGCGGATCGTGAATTCTCTTGATGACAGGAGAAGGCGCGCACGATCGCGATCCTAGGAAGCTTTGGGGTTGTTCCAGTGTTTTCTAGAATCTTCTTGCCTCCCCACCCCCCCCCCCCCCCAACCAATTTCTTTTGTGTAGAAGTTTCTTGGGACTATAAATTGTTGTCCTCATTATGTGTGGGAATCAGTTCTGGTTGTCTTGTCCTCGCATCTCCTATGTGGAACCCTTTAACCTCATGTTAGGGTTGTATACGACAATTGGTGTTATGGTTGTATCCTGCTCTGAGGCAGTGTTTTATCCTTCCCATCTCCTCCACATCTTCTCTTCGACTGAATCCTTTAACCTCATGCTAGGGTTGTATACGACAAGTGGTGTTATGGTTGTATCCTGCTCTGAGGCGGTGTTTTATCCTTCCCATCTCCTCCACATCTTCTCTCCAACTCTTCTTCTACCTCACCGTCGACCACCCCCATGTCCCTCCACCACTCCGCCATCCTCTCTACTCCCTCCATAACCTTGTTGTCCAGCTTGCCTACAACCAACCAAACACCATCCAATCCTACCCCAAACAACCACTCGGCCTTCCCCATCTCTCCCTATTACTCCGCCGACGCTACCACCGCCTTCGGATCTCTTTCTACAGTTCTAGCCGGAAATTAGTCTTTTATTGTATTACCTTTTTTTTTTAGTCGTTTTATCCCCTGATTTCTATATTAATAAAAGTTTGCTTTTGTGTTTACACTGTTTTCCTACTAGTTTCGGTATCAAAGTCTTTATTTGTTTTTAAGAATGATACATTTGATTATTTGATAAAATTGGTCTCATTTTTCATTGGAATTGCATGGGGAATTGTTAATGAAAGAATTGTTTTTGTTTGTATTCTATAGGTAAATGCAAATGCCTATTAATGAAATCGAAGCCGAACTAAGTATCTTTAAAAAGGTGATCAGGAACCATGGTATTTTTTTGTATATCTCAAAATGTTAAAAAGGCCTTAAAATTTAAGATTGTCTTTATAAAATGATATAAATTATCAATATATTAACTTAATTACTATCATAGAGACATAAATCATAAGTAAAAATTTTAAATGTTTATATAAATTGATAGTTTAAAATGTGATTCAAGGTAAATGTTTATTTAAATTTTTTAATAAATTATGAGTATCATGTCATGATTTTTTTTCGACAAGTTTTACGCTGGTTGTCGTGCATTGTTGAAACGTCGTGGGTGCATTACTGTCGGTCGCCAAAATTCTCTTGAAAATTTTGCTTTTGATTTTTTTTTTTTTGAGTAAGCCCAATGGCTAATATATTAAAAAGAAAGTAGGATACAGATAAATTGTGTGGGAAGGCCCAAACATGGTACCCTGCCCACACGATAACCACCATATGCAAATAGTTCCAAAAAGAGAAAATAAAAATAATACATGAGAGACCTAAACAAAAGAAAAATCAAAAAGTGTCAAAATCTGGATTATCAGGTAACTAAAAACCGACCCAATTTTGCTTTGCCTCTGTCTCTAGTTCTAGGGAAGGAGTCAACTAATAAATTGGTGAGATGAGTGTCATTGTCAATAGTAACTAATGTATCATCTAATAAATTCCCGAGCTTGAGTCTGCCTCCATTCTTTTTCTTCTTCCTGGAGTAGACTTGTCATTCCTCGTCTGAAGATTCACTCGTCTAGTCAGTGGATTGGTCTAAAGTGTGTCCGATATGTGTAGGTTGTTGAACTTTAGAAGCAACTACTTGTTGTAGAAGCTGATCTTTTATCGGATCAGGGGAGCGGAAGCACTCCCGTATGTCCTAACATGTAAGTGAGTTTTCTTTAATAACAGTGAGTGATATAAACACATTTGGATCTGCACCTGTAGTATAGTATTCTTCATCAGGAACTGCGGTGTTGGCAAGGAGGGGATCCACAGACAAATCAAACAATAAATTCTATCTTATGGGAACTTCCTCCACAGATTGAGCAGATATGTCCATAGTAATGGGATTAGACTCTCTTTGTTTGCTTGAGTTTTAGCTTTTAATTTTGGATGAAACCTATGACATTTATCAAGTGTATGCTCAAACATCTTACAGTGAGTACAATAAAAATGTTTATGTTTCATGACAATTGGTTTTCAATATTCATTGTGAGTTGTGCCCAGTCAGACTTCAGTAATATCAGGCAAGGTAATATCTCTTTCCACAAGTATTCTGGCCACAGAATGTCTGGTTAGGTTAAAGGTGGGCATAACTAACTTCATAGGATCTCCAAGAATGGTTCCAATGGAATAAAGAACCTGATGATTAAAGAAATGCAACTTGAGACCAGGTAAACTAATCCATACTGGACCAGTAGGAGACTCATGATTTGCAGGAGACCGCTTGAGTAACTTGATTGACTTGCCTGCAATGTTGAGATATTTTTTAGAGAAAATTCGAGCATAGTCTTCAGCTAGGGTTAACTGAATCAACACATGTCTCCCATCCAAAAGTTTCACTTTCCACTTGCCTACAAGTTTGAGATCGTCAACACTCTTTCTGATAACTTCCACAGGTGGGTGTCCCACCAAAATTTCTCAATAAGAGCGAACTTGAATTTCTCAGTTATTGTTGAAATTTCTGAATCAAAGAAAAATTGTGATGTTTTCTCACTCTTCTGACTTATCTTCTTAAGAAAAAGACAATCACTCGTATCATTACGACATTCCTTATAGCTTGAGGGGAAGACAATAGTAAGATAATTACCCACCACATGGGCAAAAGAAGCTTTGTCAGGATCAACTGAAGAAGGAAGCGTCATAACGACGATCCTTCAGCCCGCAGATGCAAAAGTCAAAGAAAACAGACGATCTGATCCAATGGAGCGTGACCAGAAGCGAATGGACGCGCGTTTGGTCGTCGTACCTGCGGAAACAGGCGTAGGACGGACGAAACAAACGCATACTGGTCGAAACAGCAGAACGCGAGCAGTGAGCACAGGTGCAGCTCGATCGGCCCTACAGCGAGCACGATCGGCCCTACAGCGAGCAGGCGCAACACGATCGGCCCTACAACGAGCGTGCAGCGAGCACATACACAGCTCGACGAAGCAGACGGCGGAACAGAGGAATGTACTCCCCTTCTTCTATGAGTGTGTAATTACAAGCAACAGAGGCTAGGGTTTTGCCGTAAGGTGAAACCCTAGCAGAGCCTCGACGAAGCAGACGACATTATTTCCATGTATATATATATATATATATATATATATATAGATGTAAAATTTAATTTAATATATATATATATATATATATATATATATATATATATATTGGATTTAATTTAATATATATATATTAAAAAAGGCCAAGGATTGATATATTAAAGAGGGATACAGATGGTTATGTATAGGTGGGCCTAAACACTCAACCTACACGGTATAACACACCTAAAAATGTAAAAGATGGGTATATATAAAAATTTAAAAAAAAACCCAAAAACCACCCGGGCGTTGAAAAAGTGCGAGCCATCACAATCTAGTCTTGCCTCTGGCTCTAGTTCTCGGTAGGGATTTAGCTAGCAGATTGGTAAGGTGCTGACCATTACCCATAGTAACCAAAGTATTATCCATGAGACTCTTGAGCTCTAGTAGATCTCCATTCTTCTTCTTCCTCCTGGAAGGGTAAACCTGTCATTCCTCCGAAGAATCAGTCTCATGGGGTAGAGCTGAAGCAGAAGTAATACCAACAGTGGTACCCACAATATGTTCTAGATTATGTGAAGTATGAGTTGCCTCTATGCCGGATACTTCTTGAAGAAGTGGAGCTATGAGGCTCTCCTGATTATCAGCTTGAACACTATCATTTATATGTAATAGTTCAGCATTATTGTTTTCTATGAAGTTTATAGGTGCTAGTGACAGCGACTTTATATATGCTTAAAAATATAAGTATTTAATACTGTTGCTAAAATATTTAATTCCTCAGCAACGACACCAAAACTTAATAACAGTTATAGATTCGATAAAGATAGATTTATAAAATATTCAATAATTGTAAAGTCACACTTATCAACGCAAGTATACGTATCGCTCAAGTAATATAGGATTCTAATGGAGTCCTAGATATCGATCCCACAGGGAGTAATATTAGAACTATGAACTAAGATTTTAGAAAAACAATATTCAATGGCAACAATGAAATTCAATTTGCTTATCTGTCACTAATAGACAATTGAAATAAATATGTAATTTTAATAACTCCTAAATAACTAATTATACTAATGAGATTTTTAATGTGATATTCAATATATAAGAAAGCATCATTCTCCTTGTCAAGAAATTATAATGAATGGATAAAGTGAATCAGTTCAATTTGTATTGTGTCAAATATGAGCATACATATTTTTTACCCTTTGGTCCAGGCATAAAGAACATTAACTAATCCTACGCTTGTTTACTGAATCTGCGGCTAGGCTGGAAGGATATCGGCTCTCACTTCAGAGCTCTCACGTTCCCCTTACCTGAGAGCTAATATCTACACTTCAGCACCCAAACGATAGGATCGAATTGACGATTTTAGTATGTCACTCTAAAATCTCCAATTCTACGTCCGATAATTTTACTTCCCTATTTATTTACACTCAACTTCCAAGGGCTTTGACCTTCCTGAATCTTAGATGTAATCTTCACTTTAGTTGTAAAACTCAACATATTTTAACAAATCAATTTGTTAGATTGAAAGTAAATTAATATCGAAGTGAAAAGATCATCACAATTTCTTTAACATTTTCATGGTTTCACCAATTCAAATCACTATTTCACAAATCTCAAGACAAGGAGAAAGACAGAGAAAACTACTCAGATCTCATGGGGAAAACACAACAAAACTCGGAATTCATATATAAAATCAAAGTCATACAAACTACAATAATAAATAAACTTATCTCTAATTTCTCCCCAAGAAAACTCTTCGAAGTTCCTCTGAATCTCTTTCTTTCTTTACAGCACACAGAATTCTTCTTCGAAGCTGCAATGAAGAAGAAATCTCTCACTTTCCTCCACTCTTACAATCTCTCGAAGAATTCCTCACAATTTAGACTCACTAGCAAACACTAATGGAACCTCTGCAACTTTCAGGACCTTTCTAACATCCAGGACCCCTAGACTCTCTTCAATTTTCGACTAAAATCTTCTTTTAAAGTTGTGGATGAGTTTTCCCAAGAGTTGCCTAAGCAACCCTCCAAAATTCGTCCTCATCCAATGCTTTATTGGACATAACCGTCGAGCTCGCCGTCGGCGGCCTCGAGGGCGTCGTCGGCGGGCCTTCTAAGTGAATTAATTCTGGAGTCTCGGGAAAAGTCCGCCGTCGGCGCCGTTGGGCTCGCCGTCAGCGCCGTATTTCAAATCTTCACATTTTGGTCCTTTTCGCTCCAAATTCACTCCTTTTTGCATATTTTTGCTCCAATAACACTAATTCATCATTCCTGCAACAAAACATCAAAAGGTTCTGACATCAACCCTTATTAATTTGAATGTCACTGTTAAATCATGGAGGATACGAATGTCTATAGTTAACATTTCCTTGGTTGGATGAATTTCCTAATGGGTTCACTGGGTTGTTTGTCCATTGTTGATTTGTAGAAGAATTGTTAATCAAATTAAAATTTGGATGATTTTTTCAACCTAGGTTATAATAGTTCGAATAAGGGTTGTTGGGTCTATTAATAGTATTTAAAGTTTCATATGAAGGCTGAACATCCACAAATTGCCCAGATGAATTCTCTTCCATCATAGGAGGTGTTGGAGAATAATTCATCCCATAATGATCTAATTTCTTTGATATTTCAGCAATCTGTGAAGCTAACATAGATATTGCATCAGAATCATGAATATTAGCTACTCTTTTAGGATTTACCCTTTCAGAAGATCATTAAAAATTGTTGGTAGTCATCTCTTTTATCAATGAATAAGCTTCATCAAAAGGTTTTGACATTAAAAAATCACCAGTCGCAGCATCTATAATCGATCTAAGTGATCCCACTAATTCATTATAAAAAAGTTTGAATTATCAACCAATCTGGTAACGAATGATGAGGGCATTTTCTAAGAAGATCTTTAAATCTCTCTCAAGCTTCGTATATTGACTCTCCATCAATTTGACAGAACGATGTTATGTCATTTTTAAGTTTAGCAGTTTTGGATGGAGTGAAATATTTGGATAGAAATTTCTGTGAAAGTTCTCCCCATGTTCTAATAGATCCTGGTGCTAACGAATTTAACCACATCTTAGCCTTATCCCTCANGAATCTCTTCTTTTCTTTACAACACACAAAATTCCTCTTCGAAGCGGCAAGGAGGAAAAAATCTCTCACTTTCACTCCACTCTTACAATCTCTCGAAGAATTCCTCACAATTTAGACTCTAGCAAACACTAATGGAACCTCTCTAACCTTCAAGACATTTCTAACATCCAGGACCTCTAGGCTCTCTTCAATTTTCGGCCAAAATCTTCTTTTAAAGTTGTGGATGAGTTTTTTCAAGAGTTGCCTAAGCACCCCTCAAAAATTCATCCTCATCCAATGCTTTGTTGGACATAACCGCCGAGCTCGCCGTCGGTAGTCTTGAGGGCGCCGTCGGCGGGCCTTCTAAGTGAATTAATTCTGGAGTCCCGGGAAAAGTCCTCCGTCGGCGCTGTTAGGCTTGCCGTCGGCGCCCTAGTTCAAATCTTCACATTTTGGTCATTTTCGCTCCAAATTCGTTTTTTTTTTCATCTTTTTGCTCCAATGACCCTAATTCATCTTTCCTGCTACAAAACATTAAAAATATTTCTCTTTAAAGTGCAATATCATAAAAAATAATGTAAAATAGATATGAAAATCTCAACATATTTTCCTTTGGTCAGCTAACACCGCATCACTCACAGTAACAGTAACTGCAGTGTCATGGGGGGGTCCTCAGGGGAAACAGACAGCTTTTGTCTGATATTATCCTCCTCAGGTGAAACTAAAATATCCACAGCAGTGAGGTTAGACCCATCCTTATTCACTTGAACCTTAGATTTCAAATTAGGATGAAGCTTGTGACATTTAGCAAGGATATGACCAAACATCTTGCAGTGGGTACAATATGGGAGTTTGTGTTCTATGACGATTTGTTGTCTATAATCATTATGAGTTGTGCCAGCCAGACTTCAGTAACATCAGGTAAAGTAATATCCATTTTCACAAATATTCTAGTCACCGAGGGTCTGGTTAGGCTGAAAGTAAGCAGATCTAGGATGACCCCAATAGAGTAGAGAACCTGATGGTGAAAAAAATACAGCTTGAGACCAAGTAAACTAAACCATACCGGTACAGTGGGATTATCATGATTTACGTCGAAATTAGGATACAACTTGAGTAACTTCATTGATTTGTCTTCGATATTAAGATATTTTTTAGAGAAAATTATGGTGTAGTCTTCAGCCACTGTTAGTTGGATCAACACATGTCTCTCATCCATGAGTCTCACTTTCCACTTGTCTACTAGCTTAAGATCATCAACACTCTTTCTGATAACATCCATAGCAGGGTGTCCCCACTAAAATTTTCCAATAAGAGCAAATTTTATTTTTTCTATCAGGGTAGAAATTTCTTATTCAAAGAAAAAGATTGTTTCTTTTCCACATTTCATACTTCTCTTCTTAATAAAAAGACAATCATTTGTACCCTCATGAGATTTCTTGTAACTTGAGGAGAATACCACGGCGGATTCCACCTTAATTTGAGTGTTAGTCTTACTTATGGCAGTGAAGCTTAAGCCCCAAGTTGTTCTTGTGTTCCTTAATTTGAGTGTCTATTGGTGTATGCTTTAAATGCATTTTTTGAATAGGCATCTAATATAAAATTATAAATAAAATGCATTTGCATGCCAATTCCTTCAAAACCTACATACTTATATTAGATATAAGTATAATATAATATANGGTGCTAACGAATTTAACCACATCTTAGCCTTATCCCTCAGTGAAAAGGAAAAAGTTTAAGTCTAACATCATCGTTTGAAACTCTGTCATATTTAAAAGTAGCACACAGCTCTAAAAAACTAGCGAGGTGTAAATTAGGATCTTCATTTGGTGTACCTCCGAATTGATTGTTTTATATCATTTGGATAATGGCAGGTTTAAGTTCAAATGAATTAGCAGCTACGTCAGAATTTTGGATAGATAAGTGAATTTCATCTGCTGTAGGATTTGCATAATCTCGTAGGGGTCTAGGTTAGTGTTCATTCTCTATTCCTTGATTGTTCATGTTGTTTTCCTTTGTATCGGAATTTCTAGGTTCTCTTCTCAATATTCTAATTTTTCTAACAGTGCGTTCTAATTCTGAATCGTAGGGTATAAAATTTTCATGTCAAAATTTACGCATACAATTTGAAATCAGTACACAGTAAAACAATTAACTAAATATGAAAATAAGTTACAATTCAAGTAAAAATTTTCTAATAATCCTAATTTGTCCATTACTCTAATTGTGATTCTTTTTTACTCCCTGGCAACGACGCTAAAAACTTGACAGTGATTTTATATATAGTTAAAAATATAAGTAGTTAATACTGCTGCTAAAAGATTTAATTTCTCAACAACTGCACCAAAATTAAATAACAATTATAGATTCGATAAAGATAAATGTATAAAATATTCAATAATTGTAAATTCACACTTATCAACGCAAGTATACGTATCGCTCAAGTGATATAGAGCTCTAATGGAGTCCTAGATATCGATCCCATAGGGAGTAATATTAGAACTACGAACTAAGATTTTAGAAAAGCAATACTCAATCGCAACAATAGAATTCAATTTGTTTATCTGTCACTAATACACAATTGAAATAAATATGTAATTTTACTGACTCCTAAATAATTAATTATACTAATGAGGTTTTTAATGTGATATTCAATATATAAGAAAACATCATTCTCCTTGTCAAGAAATTATAGTGAATGGATAAAGTGAATCAGTTCAATTTGTATTGTGCCAAATAGGAGCATACATATTCTTTATCATTTGGTCCAGACATAAAGAACATTGACTAATCTTACACTTGTTTACTGAATCTGTGGCTAAGCTGGGAGGATATCGGCTCTCACTTCGGAGCTCCCACGTTCCCCCATCTGAGGGCTAACATCTACACTTCAGCACCCAAACGATATGACCGAATTTGCGATTTTAGTCTGTCACTCTAAAATCTCCAATTCTACGTCCGATAATTTTATTTCCCTATTTATTTGCACACAACTTCCAAGGGCTTTGACCTCCATGAATCTTGGATGTAATATTCACTTTAGTTGTAAAACTTAACATATTTTAACAAATCAATTTGCCAGATTGAAAGTAAATTAAGATCGAAGTGAAAAGATCATCATAATTTCTTTAATATTTTCATGGTTTCACCAATTCAAATCACCATTTCACAAATCTCAAAACAATGAGAAAGACAGAGAAAACTACTCAGTTCGCATGGGGAAAACACAACAAAATTCGGAATTCATATATAAAATCAAAGTCATACAAACTACAACAATAAATAAACTTATCTCTAATTTCTCCCCAAGAAAACTCTTCGAAGTTCCTCTGAATCTCTTCCCTTCTTTACAGCCCACAGAATTCTTCTGCGAAGCGGCAATGAAGAAGAAATCTCTCACTTTCCTCCACTCTTACAATCTCTCGAAGAATTCCTCATAATTTAGACTCACTAGCAAACACTAATGGAACCTCTGCAACTTTCAGGACCTTTCTAACATCCAGGACCCCTAGACTCTCTTCAATTTTCGGCCAAAATCTTTTTTTAAAGTTGTGGATGAGTTTTCCCAAGAGTTGCCTAAGCACCCCTCCAAAATTCGTCTTCATCCAATGCTTTGTTGGACATAACCGTCGAGCTCGTCGTCGGCGGCCTCGAGAGCGTCGTAGGCGGACCTTCTAAGTGAATTAATTCTGGAGTCTCGGGAAAAGTCCGTCGTCGGCGCCGTTGGGCTCGCTGTCGACGCCCTAGTTCAAATCTTCACATTTTGGTCTTTTTGGCTCCAAATTCGCTCTTTTTTGCATTTTTTGCTCCAATGACCCTAATTCATCATTCCTGCAACAAAACATCAAAAATATTTTTTTAAAGTGCAATATCATCAACAACAATGTAAAATAGGTATGAAAATCTAAACATATTTTTCTTTGGTCAGCTAGCACCGCATCACTCGCAGTAACAGTAACAGCGGTGTCATGGGGGGGTCCTCAGGGGCAACAGACAGCTTTTGTCTGGTAGTATCCTCCTCAGGTGAAACTAAAATATCCACAGCAGTGGGATTAGACCCATCCTTATTCACTTGAACCTTAGATTTCAAATTAGGATGAAACTTGTGACATTTAGCAAGGATATGACCAAACATCTTACAGTGGGTACAATATGGGGTTTTGTGTTCCATGACGATTTGTTGTCAATAACCATTATGGGTTGTGCCAGCCAGACTTCAGTAACATCAGGTAAAATAATATCCATTTTCACAAGTATTCTGGTCATCAAGGGTCTGGCTAGGTTGAAAGTAGGCAGATCTAGTTTCAAAGGATCCCCAAGGATGACCCCAATAGAGTAGAGAACCTTATGGTGAAAAAAATACAGCTTGAGACCAGGTAAACTAAACCATACTGGTACAGTGGGATTATCTTGATTTGCGTCGAAATTAGGAGACCACTTGAGTAACTTCATTGATTTGCCTTCGATATTAAGATATTTCTTGGAGAAAATTATGTAGTCTTCAGCCACTGTTTTTTGGATCAACACATGTCTCTCATCCATGAGTCTTACTTTCCACTTGTCTACTAGCTTAAGATCATTAACACTCTTTCTGATAACATCCATAGCAGGGTGTCCCTATTGAAATTTTTCAATAAGAGCAAACTTGATTTTTTCTGTCATGGTAGAAATTTCTTAATCAGAGAAAAAGATTGCTTCTTTTCCACATTTCCTACTTTCCTTTTTAATAAAAGGACAATCATTTGTACCCTCACGAGATTTCTTGTAACTTGAGGGGAATACCACCGCGGACTCCACCTTAATTTGAGTGTTAGTCTTACTGATGGCAGTGAGGCTTAAGCCCCAAGTTGTTCTTGTGTTCCTTAATTTGAGTGTGTCTATTGGTGTACGCTTTAAATGCATTTTTTGAAAAGGCATCTAATATAAAATTATAAATAAAATGCATTTGCATGCCAATTCCTTCAAAACCTACATACTTATATTAGATATAAGTATAATATAATATATATTAATATTATAATATAATATAATATTTTTTTGTCTTAACTTTGTGCTTTGTCTTAAATGCCTCAAGACATAAAACCTAAGGATGCACACATGATAAAAAAGTTGTTAGTCTTACTGATGGCAGTGAGGCTTAAGCCCCAAGTTGTTCTTGTGTTCCTTAATTTGAGGTGTGTCTAGAGGTGTATGCTTTGAATGCATTTTTTGAAAAGGCATCTAATATGAAATTATAAATAAAATGCATTTGCATGCCAATTCCTTCAAACCTACATACCTTTCCCTCATCTTTTTTCACTGGGCTTAAACAAAGCCATAAATGCCCTGTTTTGTTTAAGTAATTGGACTATAGGAAATGAGAAAGAAATGAAAATCAAAATTAGAAGGGAATTGAATTGGCATTTGTTTTCTTAAATTTAATTTTTATAGGAAAATTTGTGAATTTTTTATTTATTACTTGAGCTTTTGCTTCTTCTGAGAGGGAATATTCAAGTCAAAGCCATGACACCATAACTTTTTGTGTTGTTTCTCTCAGTTGGTTTAGGCAAGGAATCGCTGATGAAATGATGAATTGGCTTACATTTACAAGTTAAATCCAATTGTCTAGTGATTGTATTGGAACCAAAAAACCAAAAGAAATTTATGTGGTTACATGTTTTCTACAACCAAACATATCCGAAGAGAATCACGCATGTAATTTCCCGGTAAAATTGATTTTTTATGAATTACACTCAAACTAAACTGTGCAAAATATAATTGTGAGGTAAACTATATTTCCTTCCCAATTAATTCTTCCAGACCAAACACAGTTTAAGGATAATGCATAGGGGCATTTGCATACATACCACTCAATTTTTATATATTTACATATCTAACACCTAAATTTTGCTTTTTTACAATTATACCACCCAAATCTTTCATATCATATAAAAAATACCACCATTTTAACTTTTAAAAAATTAAAATAAACCTTGTCATAGATAGGTAAGGTGGTATATATGTAAAAATGGAAGTTTAGGTGTTTTGAAAATAAACCTTATTGTGATTCTGAAAAACTCTAACCCCAAATTTTAGGGCTTGTTTCGAATTTTTTGTTTCTGTTTTTATTTTTCCTTACGTAAAAGTAGAACAAAACACAATTATCTGTTTATTATGTGGTTGCTATCTAAAACACACATTTATATCATATTTTCTGAACAATGAAACAATCTAATATTTTTTTAAATTTTGCACCAAAATTACTTCATGATTTAAATAGGATAATATTACTGAAATTTTTTGCTTTTTTATTAATAATGGAACATTAATTTTTTGTTAACTGTATAAAATAAATTTTATTTAACATCATTAGCCATATCCTACTAACTATTTGGCAATGGAGTAATTTTGGTGGTTACTTAAAAATACAAGTGATGCAGTTGTTTATTATTATAAATTGTGTTTTTCTGATGCTATTTGATAAATGCTATTGTGAACGATGTTATAGTTTTTTATTCAAATATTTACATTAATTTTATAAGTTTGGATATCCATGGCTGTAATTCTTTTATATTTCTTGTCTTAGTAAATAAATATTGTAGTAAAATACCCTAATAATTTTTTTTCAAAAATTTAATACAATTATTATGATTATAATGGCGTCCATGGTTTTTATAATGGTGTATTTCTGATGTTATTAATTAGATCTTTTTTAAAATTACGTATTCTTTTATTTAATTATTTAATATTATTAATTGTTTTCTTTTTAGACAACCATTTTGGTAAGCTATTATTACTAGTCATCTTTCCTTTTTTATTTGGGGTGATTTCATATAATATTCTTTTTGGGGATTTAATACCATATATAATACCATATACTGCATATTATGTTAAATTTATGCTAATATTGAATGATTTTAAGATACTAATTCTTACTGATTTTATTGAGCACAAATTTAAAGTGGGTATGGTAAAATATTATTTAAGAATCATTGAAAACATCAATAATAATTGACTCTCTGAATTTCAATTAATAACACAAATTGTTTTTGAAAATATGAAACAAATAGATTGAGATTCTGACAGCCACCGCATCATTGTGATATTTTGGGAAATAATTTTTTGTTTGCTTTCTCAAGAAGCTATGGTAGAAAAGTTGCATCTTACCACCTAGTATGGCTTGACAGAAGTGCGGTGGCTGTCAGAAAGTTGCATTCTGACTTTTTGAAAATAAAAAAAAAAATTATAATAGTTACCACAACATCTTGAAAAATATTTTTTTTTTTGTGCCAACTTCATAGTTGTTTCTTCAAACAACTGCAGTTACCCCAAATAGACTCTTAGAAAATTATATTTCTACAATTGAGTATAACAAATAACATGAAAAAAAAAACAAATCTAAATATGGCAAGCATTTTGGAAGACTGTTGCAAGTAATCTCTGGTTCAATTTCTGCACTTCTGTCAAAGAGAATTTTATTCACGTGTAATATTGTTGATTTTTTTTTTCCTTTTGGAAAATATTATGCCGTCAAGCTAGAGCTCAAATTGTTTTTGATATATTGATTGCTGATGAATAATTTCTTTTAATATGATCTTTGTGATGGTTAAAATGTTGATAGGCTTTATTAACATGGTGATAGCATTTGTTATTATGTTAATGATATTTGTTAATCCGTCTGGATTTTCTTTTCTTTATTTTTTTTTATTTTTTTTTTTTTGGCTTGGATAGTATAGCAAACCATCAATTTTTATTTGTTTTTCATTCTGACAGTAGTCGCAACTTGTTTTTTGTACCGCTCCATTTTTAGGGGCTGTTTGACTTCGAGAATTTACTAAATCTTGTAAATTGAAATTCCGTAAATCCTAACAGGTGTTAAATTCCAAAAATTATTTTGCATGATTAATGTTAGATCTGATTAAATGCTAGTAAATTTTTGGTAATTGTTTTCAAATTTTAAGATTTAAATGAAAAAGAAGAAACAATGTATTGAGGTAAATTCCCTCTTCAATCTTACTTCCCCCAAGATTTCCTCAATCGGGAATTTAGCCTAAAACAGAAGAAACACATAATTTATGTAGCTTAAAATTTTTTTTTTTGCAAGATTTAGACTAAATCCTGGCTAAATCTTGCAGCCAAGCAGCCCCTTAAGGTTAGCAATATTGACACTGTATTGTTAGGTTGTTGCATATTTCATTTCAGTTTATTGGTTTATAATTTATTTTCCCTTTCTGCCTCAGGATACTGCCAAAGTCATACAATCTGTGATTCAGGAATATCCAGATGCACTGAACTTCAATGTCATGGCCCTGTCAAAGATAGCATCCTAGGAGTAATTTTATCAACTTTTCATAAAATATTCCCATCCACGTGCGGTTTCAACTTCTAGCGTTTTGAGTTTCAAATGGAAATCTGAATATATTTGTAGTGCTGAGAGCTTGTAATCTCCATCTTTAATCTGGCGTCATAAATTCTATGTTTTGTTCGTGTGCTAATGTTAAAATATTTTTATTATTTTGAGTTGCCGACCTTTAGTCGGCATTCTCAAATCAAACAGAGTTCGTTGGATGTTGGTGCTGTTGAATCTATGCTTAACCCCATTCTGTTATATTTTATTGACTAGATCTGAAATTTTTTTTTCTTTTCTGAAGTGAATGGCTCTTTTTTACTGAATGTGTGCCCCATCTTTTGGAGTGGAATTTCTCATCTTTAGAAGCTTGGAGTCATGTGAAAGACTACTTGTTTATAAGGTTTCATAGTTATCTGTTGTTATTTTTATGATGCTACTTACATTCTTGTATCTTCTTTAAATCCTTGTATTCAATAGCATAGTGTCATTGTCATAGCATATGTTTGTGTTAATTTAGTTAAACAGTGAGGGAAAAAAAAAAACTTGGTTACATTTTGATCTTCTTATTTATTCTCTGCATTGGTTTTTGGTTTTAAACTTTCCTCAATAGCTTCTTCATTTTTTTTGTGATTTGCTGAGGAACTATTTTTTATTGTTTATTTTAAGTTTTGTTTTAGCTTTAAGTGAAGATCTTAACCCTAATCATTAGCGTGTTAGCACAGTCATCCATATTCATTTTAGCATTTGTAGTCATGTTAGCATAGTTCTTGTATTTCTTTTTCATTACTATTTTATGACAATGATACCCCTTGTAGACAACTTTATCTGGTCGTCATGCTGATCGTCAGCATCACGAAATCCTTATTAGAATATAATACGAGCTTAATGATCTGTCCTTAATGCATTAAAGAATATATATTAATTTGCAGATATGATTGATGCAATTAAAAATATGAATCCGAAGGAATCACTCTTGGAAAGCCATTTTAGCTTTTCAATCATTTCAACATTATATCTTAATAATATTTATGAATTAAATATTGTAGCAGATATCTTATCTACGAGAACTTATATTTTGATTGTATAATGGTCCTATGTATTAAAAGAGCTTTTATTTCATTCAATTGAAATTGAACCTTATTGCAAACATGATCAAATATATTTAAAAAATATATCAATGATTACATTATTTGATCCATGATCAAACCATGTGTGGGCATTATAGAACTTGTATTATGAACATATTTAAACTACAAGTTTTCAATATGGTATAATCATAGCTTTAAACATTATTTAATCATTGATCAAATATAGATCATGATTTGATTATGAACTATGTATTCAAATATGATTTGATTCGGTTGTTTAACTATTTTCAAATAATCATAAAATTATAGAAGTTATCCCTAAAAGTGAATTTAGCGGCTATATCATTATATTATATGGCAGGATTTAGGGATTAGGTTATGTCCAGTGTGGACAATTGCACCCCACTCCCTCACTCTTGAGAAATTATAAATTTATATATAGATAGAAAATTTTAATTATTTTTTTATGTTGTTTAGACAATTTAGTAAAATTATTCTCTTGATATATTTTTTAATCCAATATTTAAAAAAATTAGATATTTGGTGATTTTGTCCACCATAAAAAATAATGCTCGCTCAGCCCCACACTTAAACATGTTTAATATTAAAATTAATTTAATAATAAGTATTGATTAATTAAACATTAGCAAGTTAATTAAGTTAATGTTATGTAAGATTTATTTTGATTAAACAACCATTTGCATGTTTAATTAGATTTATGAAACTTGATAAAAAAAATCATTTTAATATATTATAATCTGTAATTTATGAACTTAATAAACAACTAATTGAATGTTAGGTCAATAATATCATAATACTAGTTGCCAAATAATCGGTTTAATTAAATTATAATTGGTGATTGATTATCTTTGTAATTGTTAATTTATTAAATAATGTTTATTAATTATATTAATTAAAGTTTTATGTTGGTTAGTTATAATTGTACTAATTAAAAATAAAAAATTTTAATTATTCAAAAAATATTATAATTATTAATTAATTAACTTAATATAAAATTAATTAATGATAACTATAGTTGGACGTGATCAACAAATTTTATCATTTGCCATGAATCTTGCAACATGACACTGAGTCTAGAGGTATTTTTTGTGCAATAAATACTCAAACTCAAAATAAAAATCATCCTAAACTCTGATTTTAGAAAACTTGCAGTCAAACAGTCTGGCTTGACAAGATGGACTCGATGACACAAAAATTATTCCAATTAGAGTTAGATCAAACCGGATCAAATCATTAAACTTACTTTGGAAACATCAAGTTATTAATTGGAAGATCAAACAATTTCTAAATCATTCAAGTTTATGGTTAAATCGAGTGGCTTGATAAGGCAAACCCAACTAGTCCAACATTACTCAATTAAGCATTGTTAAAGACTCAAATATTTGCATAACACCTCATAATTGAGCGAATCTTTCTAGTTCATCTGATAGAGTGGTCTGTATTCCTTCCTTATTTGCATGAAGGCTCTTCTTATACTCTATAAATAGAGCATCACCCTCTTCATGACGAGTGGACAAAAATCGGAGCTTTGAGCGAGATTGTAAGGAGAAGGGGCTGAAGTCCAGTATTCTATAATGAAGGTCTACCGAACGCATCCTGCTCATGTAGTCGTGGACCACCGTTGGTCGCCCTCCACTCATTGCACCCTTGCAACGTCATGACATGTGCTATGGAATCCCAACATACATTGCGGAGTAACAAAACACCTAATGAAAATGTGTATCGTCCTAAATGTCGTGCAGTAACATACCCAGAAGATGGTGTAGCAACACACTTCGAGGACAATATAACAATGCACACCGCATACATTGTAATGACATACTCCTAATACAGGATCATGAATATTGTCGTATCAACGATCCGACTACAATTCCCTACAAAAATTGCTAACATCGTTGTACTCAAAATACAATGACTTTCTTTAGACTTGTGAAGCTATCTTATTATAGCTCTCCATTATAATTTGTGTGACTAACTACATCCTACGTTATCCACAACTCACACAACTCCCAACTCCAGTCTCTATGGCCTACGAACATTTTTACAACTCCCCGTTATGACCTATATGACAAACTATAGTTTATGTGGCTCACAGCTCATGCAACTCTCAACTCGGCCTTTTTGGCCTACGGTTATTATTACAACTCTCTATTATTGCCTATGTGATGAATTACGACTTATGTGGCTCATATCTAATGCAGTTCTCAGCTTTAGCATATGAGACCTACATACATCATTGCAACTCCCCACTACGGTTTATGTTACGAACTACAACCGTCATGACTCACAGCTTATGCAAGTCTTAACTCCGACCTTTTGCGGCATACGTACATTATTGCAACTTCATATCATGACTTATGTGATGAACTATTAACCACATGACTTACAACTTATGCAGCTATCAACTATGACATTTTGCAACCTACATGCATCATTACATTTCACTACTACAACAAATGTGACAAACTATGACCTACATGGCTTATGGCTCATGCCACTCTCAATTTCGATCTCTACAGCTTACAAACGTTATTACAATTTACCAATATGACCTATGTGAGGAACTATAACCTACATGACCCACAAAACATGCAAATCTAAACTTCGGCTTCTGCAATTTACATATGTTATAACAACTTCCCACTACAACCTATGTGAAGGACTGCGACTTACATGGCTCATAACTCATGCAACTCTCAACTCCGACCTCTGTGACTTATATTCGCTATTATAACTCCCCACGGCGACCTATGTGACAAACTATGGCCTATGTGGCTCACAACAAATGTCACTCTAAACATTAGCCTTTTATGGCCTACGAATATTATTGCAAATCACCACTACAGTCTACATGACCTATAGCTCATGTAGCTCTCAATTCCACATGCGCCCTATAGATATTATTAAAGCTCGCCACTACAGCTTACGTGGCTCACAACTCCCGCAAATATCTACTATAGCTTTTGTGGCTAAACAACGCTTCTAAAGCATTCATTTATGAGCCACACAGACAACTAATATTACAACATTCAACTACGATCTCTACGACAGGCCGACACTACATCCACTGCCCATAACATTCATGACATGTTATTGTCTTCATAGCAACCAACTTCGGCCCTTGCAACCACTATCATCAAGAACTATATTTATTATATTTAGAGTATGACTATTATTGATGAAACATTGTTGTACATTTATGATAATAAACTTCGTAACTCCATCTTTTTTCATTTATCTCTATGCACTTACAATTGCATGTTATTTAGACTAGGCTAGGCCCCCCTAATTTTTTTCTCTTTTAAAGGTTTTCCAAGTAAAAAATTAAAGCATATCTTCGGGCTTACTTTTCTATTATTTGTGTATATGTTGGAGCTTGATCCACAGCTGCTAAGTCACTATGAATGGTCTGGCACGCATCAATAGTTATAAATGATAAACAATATAAATTAAAGAGAGCTGATATATTTAAATCCTAGATGAAGTATCAAAAAATTTTAGAGGATTAAACTAAATTTAATATATATATATAATGAAAAATAGTTTATATTTAATTTCCTCGAAATTTATTAAAATTGGATTTGCAAAATTGGGCAAATTCACTCTAGTTAAAAACCACTGAAGTTGCCAAACAGCCCTGAACCTCTCCGGCGGAAGTTCCTTCTTTCCAAAGCTCGTCGCTGCAAAACCCTAACTCGATTATTCTTGCTTTCTTCCTCTACAAACGACCTAATCCACCCCGTTCGCTCTCGTTTTCCACATATCACTCAACGAATCGAAATTTTTTACGTGTCGGAAAGAAATCACTTCACAGAAGCTGGGTGATCGAAGGAACGGCATCTGACCATGGATATTGAGCAGCAACAGGCGGAGGTCATTGAGCACTTCGTGAGGCAGGCGGAAGATCTTGAAGGGGCGTCTCTCGCCACTCTTTTAATCGAGGCGACCTCGCATCCTTCGCTGTTCGCGTTCTCTGAGATTCTCTCCGTCCCCAACCTTTCCACGGTGATGCCTTGAACCATTTTATTTTATCATCTATCGTTCTGTCTTCTTGGTTTTCCATTCGGAGCATTTGTGTTTTCGCATTTCTGTGAGTGGGGTTGGTTTAACCTCTTGTATATGATGGTCATTTTATAATTATATTGAATTAGAATAGACATCTAAGATGTGTTATATTCCAATGTAGCTTGACGGGACTCAATATTCCAGTTCTCTTGACTTGCTTCGATTGTTTGCCTATGGTACTTGGACTGATTACAAGAGTGAGTTTCTGCTCTTTTGGTGTATTTTCTTCTTAAAATATTATTCTCCTGCAAAGTGATTTGTGATATGCCAAGGATAATCCCCCCTTTTTTTTGTCATCAAGTCATTGATGATATATTCTTCATATTCTACTTTCTGTGGAAGTTTGAAAATTTGACTGCTTCAGTAATGTAGTTGCCCAAGGATTCTGCCAGATTAAACCTGCACACTCTTACTGTTAAGTTTTTAAGCATGAATATCTATTAAGAAGTTTTGTTCTTATGGATTTCATGGTCCGTAACTGAATAGAATAATTATAATAAACTCTTTGACATAATGACTAATATCTCCTCTACGTGGTGCTTGCATCAAACAGTTTGTACTTGTAGGTTGTCATAAAAGTTTGGAATTGCAAATTTTCACTATAGAGTAATTCACTATTTTTGAGCTGTAAAGAGCTTAATTCATGAAAAATAAAAGCAATTTGATAACTGATCTATACAATTTGTTGAAAATATGCAAATTGATATATAAAGTGTTATACCCTTCTTACGCAAGTTTAATATGGATTTCTGAAAATTTTTCTTTGCTCAGATTAAATGAAAATATGAGACTCAATAGGATTCAATGAGGGAAAAAGGATTCATGTAACCGACTCCACTTAATGGGATAAATGCTTGTTGTCATTGTTGTTGTTGTTTTTTTTGCTCAGGCTATTTGTGAGTTATTTATGGTCAATATGTATAATAGGGTTTCCATACAGTGAAGTACTTTATTTTAGGTAGTTTTGTGTTAGAGTTCTAGTTCAATGGTCAAAGTTTTGGCAAGGGGTGGTCAAAAAGGAAGGCGAAAGGAATAATGCCTTATTTCAACAACTTTTTATGGAGGGCTTTCTTCTATTTCTTTTACTCATGGAACACTTTTCTATGGCTAGGACATCTGCTTATGGTAAAGGCTTGGAGTTGATTAGATGCAGGATAAGTACAACTGTCTGCTGTGCTGAGGTGGGTGTATGTGTTGGAATTTTGGATACTAAAAGGACTTGTTGGGCCGCTTCCCCATGTTTTCATTATTGGGGTAAAATTATAATTTTGACTCCTACATCTCAAATGAAGATGCTGCAATAAATTTAAGCGTAATGATATAATATTTTATTGTAGGTTTATGTATTGGTTGTATGCAAGCATCAGAAATTTCATAAAAGAGAGGGTTAAAAAAATTATATTATATTCTAAACCTTGATGTATATTATGATGACTCGAGTGACATCCATGCATCATCAAATAATTTTCATGCCTTCCTATATTAAATGCATGCTGATGAGCACCATTCACAAATGAAGATTGGGCTTTAATGTCAAAAAAATGTTTGCAGAAAACTTTTGTGGTTAGAGTTGATATGGTAGAAAGGGAGGATCATTATGGTATAATAAATTATTTGATGAGCAGTATCTTGACAAATGGGCATGACCGGGGAATGTAAATTGTCAAGCATGTTGCACATATTGAATTGTTTATTTATTTATTTATTTTTCAATATAAGTTAGACACAATTTATTTGAACTTTAGTGCAGTATATCACATTTTTTGTTTTATTAAATGATATTCTATGTAAGATCACATTGTTAACCCATGGGATATAATGTTTTCTTAATTTTCTTTCTATCTTTTTACCACCTAAGGTGATTATATCTTATTGTTAACCAACCTGGCTAAAATTTTAGTACAACTAAAATATTTAAATTGAGTATTTTTAATTTGAATATGCGAGCAAACCAAGAACCAAGCTAATGATATTTATCCATGTGTACATACATGTATATGTATTTTTGTACATATTGCTAAAGTATATTACTTAATTTCTTGATCTAACACTTGGTGCACCTTTTAGCTGCCATATGTTATGTGCCACTGATGTTAAGTGTCTGTATGTTTCAAGATTATTTAGTCAGAATCTAATATTATGGTGTTGTGGTTTGGTTTAATGTCATTTTACTTCAAAAGAATGTCATTATTGATGTTGGTCAAGCTGAATATTTTGGTCTTTTTTACTTTCAACCAATCAGGGTTGAGATAGGTTATACACATCCAATTTGGCTATTATTTTGATTACCCTAATCTTTACTACGAATGCTCTATGTAAAGTATTTCACCGTGATACCATTAGAGGAAAAAGTGCTTATTATAGATAACATAATATTTTATCAATGAAGACATTATAGCAAATAAACCTAAATTTTAATTTCATACATCTCAACTGAAGATGCTTACTACCATTTTATATAATTTATTTAGAATTATGTATGCAAATCACTTTCTAAAATCATTTAGGGGGTGTTAGGATGTAGGGAGCTTCAGTGTAAGGAGATTAAATAAATGTTTAAAATTCAAATCAATGATTATATATTCATAATCAACTTGCAAATTGTTTGTATTTCATTTGATTTTCTTCGCATTCCTTCATTCCAAAAACTGCCTTGTTGACACATTTTCTTTAAAATCGCATCGTCTTTTAATCCACTATTTAGATGTTCTTTTGCTGATGAAGCACTATTGCTAGAAATATTTAGCCCTTGTTGATTCTTTGGCTTGGGAGATGTTTTGATAATTTGGAGAATTTTTCTTTCAGATAATGCTACTCATCTTCCAGCTTTACTGACCGATCAAGTTCGCAAGCTGAAGCAACTTAGCGTGTTGGCATTAGCCGAGAAAAACAAGGTAATTTTATATATGTGAGTGTTATAATGGAGTTTTAGATTTTCACACTTTTGACAATCTATAGCTATATGGAGTAACTTGTTGTAAATCTTTAGAAAAGTATTTTTTATGATAAGGTATACTTTTGTGTCAATAAATGCTGATTATTGGTGTCCAACTATTTCTTTGGAAGTGGTTTTGTCTGACTTTGGAACCAAGGTAACATAATTACCGGTTTCTAAGTGATGGCAAGAAATATCACACACATTGTGCAGTTACAAGATCTATACACATCCTACATTTTATTTGCTATTTTTTCTAGTTTCCTGTCATCCTTATTAGTTTGTTTAGTTCTTGTGTAAGGCTTATTGGACTTTGTAGTTAATGTTTAAATAGATAAAATGCCTTAAGGAAAAGAGGAAATATGAGGGATAGTCTCTTTCTATGCTTTTTGTTGACATTTTTCAGTTTACTTATGATATGTGGAGATTCCAGATTGGACCACTACATAACACTTTCTCCTATTGTCTCTTATCTCATCGAAACTATCCAAATTTCCATTCCCTTCTTCTAATTTCACCTTTTTGACAGTTTGACCTGCTTCATTCTAATAGAAGAATGGCTAGCATGGTGGATTGTGGGGAACGGGGCTGGTTGGATGTGCTAAAGGTCAAGATAATGACTTAAACAAATAAGACAAATATTGGAGGGGGAAAAGTTAAAAGAAATTGAGTAGTGTAGGGATATACTTCTATTAGAAGTTGCCCAACATAATTTCTATTTTACTTAATAATGTGAGATAATGACTAAATGAACCTTCATTCACAAAGCTCTTTAGTACCAATGTAGTGAAAAACAATAAAAGCTGTTATCTAGGGGGTGGCTGCAATAGGGAATGGCGGCGTGGAGTGGCAAGGTGTGATGGGGGAAGAATAGATCACCAACTGGAAATCAAGATATAGCCGAAGAACCACTTATAATCCTATGATACATCCCTCAAAGGGAAGAAGAGATGCCAACAGCTGTCCCGGTACATAAACACACCAAAGACTGAATTTCCAAACCCTAATATAGCACACACACATATATAAAAGGATTAAAAAGGAACAAAGAATAATATGAAAGATAGCATAAGAAAGGAAAACAATGTTAGTTAGGTGCCTCACGTGATATATTTTTATGCGGTACCATAGCAGCTGTTGTACCGTGTTCATAGTAAGCTTCGCGTCTGAGGTTTTAATTGCACTGCAATCGGAATGTCGCCTCAAACAAACACTTGATTATTTGGACATCAAAAGTAATACTATGTTAACATTATTTGTTGCTATTATAATTTTAAATTTTGTGTAACTTAATGTTAAGTGATGTATAACTTTTGATATAATATATTGGACTTTTGACTTTCTGTAAACTTCAAAAATTTCTTTATGGTATTCTGTTTGATTTTATTTTGAAACGGTGAACTTATAGTTAGCACATGTACAAGACATTACAAATTTTATCTCATAAACAACTGCGACACAGTAGATTTATAATTGAACTATCTAAACAGACATACTACACCAACAGTAGCTTTCCAACAACAATTTGTCCTACAGATGCTTCAGAGCTACTTTTTAAATCAACTACAGCTGCCCAAATGAACTCTTAGTTGTAAAAAGTAGTTTCTCGCTATATAAATTTATAAAAAAGTAAAAAATAGTTCTCCAAATAAAGCTGTGAAATTGGCTTGAAATGCAAAATAGGCAAAAAGTTGCCCAAACTAACCCTTATTCATTGCATGTCATTTTAAATAATTTCTATCAATGTTACCTTCGTTCTATCACTTCTCTTCGACTATCCTTAAACTAATTTTATTTACTCATCAAATGTGTATATTTTCTTCCTCTTATTGCACACTGTCAAATCAGCTAGTCTATTTTTAATTAGCTCATCTTCAATAGATGCCATTTCAACTCTTCGTCTAATATAACTATTTTTTTACTTTATTCATTCTTGTTTTTAACATTTTCATCTAAATAATTTCATTTTTGCCACACTTAGCTTAAGGATTGTTTAGGAACATTTTTTGTTTTCATCTTTTTATTTTCTTAGTTGTTTTATTATATTTGATAAAGATATAAAATATATTTGATATCTTAAATATATGTTGTTTTTGTTTTTTGCTTTACTAAATATCCCATAAGTTAATTTATTTTGCATTTTGGAAGAGGACAATAGTGTTGTGGTTGGAGGTGTTGGTGGACTAAATGGAGATGGCACAAGCTTTTGCATGAGATTTGCTTAACGGTAGATGCGGGATGGCTGGCGTGATGCACAATAGATAAGGTGGCTGGGATTTCATGTGTAGGAAACAACGAAACCCTTAATTTGTTTTGTTTTTTTAAAAACATTTGATTTGTTAAAGAAAAACACTTCAGAAACATATGCCAAATATATGTTTTGTCCAATTTTTTAATAGCAAAAATAAAAAAAATAATGCCAAGTAGTTCTTTGCTATTAACTTTTTTTTTTCTTTTTTTTATTTAAACATTTCCCAACACTCAAAATCATACAACATTTCATTCTAATTGCAACCTCAACTTTTGAGGCTCTACTCATATGTCTCTATGATATTGTCTAGTCACATTGCACTTTGAGTGTGCTTATATGTTTTTAAGTTATTTTAAACACCTGTTTTTAATTTTAGAAGTTTTAATCTCATCTATATCTTCATTTATTGTAGGTCTATGATATTTTGAGTGATATTTGCTAATCTTGATGTAGTAGTGCTATAATTTGAAACTGTTTTGGTAACTCCATAGCAATAAATAGTGTGAGCAACGATAGCATGTTTGTACGTGAGCACACATGCATGTGCACATACATACATATATGCATACATATATCGGCGCTTGTGTTTTTTGTTGCTGAGAATCACTA
Source organism: Phalaenopsis aphrodite (assembly GCA_003013225.1). Lineage (NCBI taxonomy): Eukaryota > Viridiplantae > Streptophyta > Magnoliopsida > Asparagales > Orchidaceae > Phalaenopsis > Phalaenopsis aphrodite. The sequence goes on from NEWO01000001.1 coordinate 2,291,704, forward strand.
AGCAAGCTTGGTAAGTTAAATAAAGTGAAAGTATATGCTTATGAAAAAACTGGCTCTTTAGGGAACGCATTGAAAAAAAAATCAGCAGCAAAGAGGGTATTTTTATCCTATAGTGGGCAAATCATACAGATAAATAATGGATCTTTATGATGTATGCATAATGAAAACTTTTAAGCGAAGTGGAAACATAAACTCTGACCTTATAAGCGTAAGCTTTGGACTCCATATGGTTCAAATGATTTGCTACATAGGCATCGCATTTGGGGTGAGCTTTACTTGGAATCACTAAAAACTATCTTTGAGGCAAGTTTTAAAACAATTTGATGAAGCTTTTTTGGCTTAGTTCCTAAACTGATTGCCTTTTATTTGATAAAAAGAACTCAGATACATGGGATTGAGGTTATTTTTCCTTAAAAAATCATTCTTTCTTCTTTATCAGAGTAATTGCTTTATGTCTCCTAATGGATAAGAAAGAGAAACTTTGCTAGTGCAGCTTGCATTTGTTTTTTAGAAGTTTGAACATATATAGCCTTGTCAAAGGATAATATAACTATATTGTAATAAAAGGGCTCTGCAAAGGATTTCCTGTGAAGTTATGCAGCTTATTTGATCATGCTTCCATCTTATATTTAGCATTTACATCATGGAATTGTATGGACAAGTATTATTTGTTCTAAAACAAGGACACTTAGCATTTGCGTCATGTAATTGTATAGATAAGTATTTTTGGTTCTTAAACAAGGCCAAATTATAATAAATAAAACAAAGAAGATACATTCAAAAGATAATTTTTTTATGAACAACAAATAAAAATACAATTTATGCTAAACCATGTCTTTGCTTGAGATGTGCTATTATACAAGCAAACAGTAATTATAGCAAATCTCAAGGAATTACATTATTTAGTGTAAACTGTCGGCTGATTTGTTGGATTTTATATAAACATTTCTTTTTTATTTATCTTCCTTTTTAGTTATTGTCATTAGTCCCTGGCTTCTTAAATACTAATGCGTGCATTGGTTTTCTGGGTGCATTAATTCCTACTTTTAAAACCCATGAGTGACTTTGTTTATATTTTTCAAGCGTAATAAAAATAGTATTTGCTGTCAGGTGCTGCCTTATGATCAGCTAATGCAAGAGCTTGATGTTTCGAATGTGAGGGAGCTTGAAGACTTTCTTATTAATGAGTGCATGTATTCAGTAAGTTTTTCTGATGTAGTTCATCATTGCATTTGTATAAACTTTCATATAATTTTCATTTTTAATTAATGAGAAGGGTGCTTGCACCCGACTTTTCCATAAATAAATGTTTGAAATGTATGTTCTATGGTAGAAATATGGTCTTTAAATTTTACTATTTTTGTTAAAGGCCAAAAGCTTTTTTTTATTATTTATTTAAATTTTTTGTGTATTTTTTATGATGGTTGCCTTCCAATTCCAAACTCATTGGAGTCCTTGGACTTCTATTGTGAACGTTTTGTTTGATTTTTCATATCTATCATGATTATAGGTGCATTGGTATTTAAATTAATGCACATCCATTTTTTGGTTGTATTTAATTTTGTTTTCATTGCAATATATGTTATGTACTATTTCACATCTAGGGTGGCAGCAGCATGATTTTGTAATGACATAATGACATAGCCTATTCAAACTTGAACGCCAACTCTATCTTTCCACCTACCTTTCCTTCCCGCGTCCTCACTTAGGCCATTTCTTATTTTATTGCTCCACTCATCTACAAAGTCCAGACTCCAAATTGCAGATTTATCTTTTTCAACACTTCTATTCATCAACCTGTTGGGTGAACAACATCCAGGTACTCTTTTGATGGCGTTTTTTTCAAGAGGGCACATCTTTCTATTCTTGCCACCTTTATATTATAGGCAATCCTTACCATTATTCCTTTTAGGCAGTTAAAAGATTATTCTAAAATTTTTTAACATCATTCCGTAATATATATATTCCTTAAGAATTATTATTATAGGCTTACATGAAATCATTGTGTAACTATGGTGTGGGCCAGTCATATATAGAAATGCTCTTTACACCTGAGTCACCCACATGTTCTTGTTCCCAGGTATGAGTTAATGATTTATGAACTATTAATTTATAATTTGACGATCCGCAACCTACCCCAATATACTGAAGATTTTTATTTTTTATTTTGGCCAATTCTACTGTATTTGATGGTAATTAATGGATGTGCCAAATAACTTATGGCGACGCATTCAATTTTCTGGTAAGCTGTTTTCTTTATATAAAAATTACATATCTAATGATTTTACTTCTTTCTTCAATTATCTTTTGACTGCTAGACAAGGGTCTTCCGCGAAATATAGATTAAAAATTTGAGGTATAGCTACCTCAAACAAGTTTTAGGTTGATATTTATTTTAATTATTAAAATGCTAAAAATGTGGCCATCTACGTTTTTTATTCTTCTTGTGACCATAATATGGCGTTTCTTGGCATCATGCTTTGTATTGTCTCCATCCTCTGTGCTTAGCCATGCAGTAGACGAGGTATCTTGTTCTTGAAAAGCAGTCTTGCTACCTTTCCAAGTTTTTTTAGATTTACATGGCCATATTCTCCTTTCTGATCTTGTGGTGTCTCCATGAGTGATGGATAGTTTCTGTTGTAGTTGTACATGAAAAGAAATCCCATTTGAAATTCATGATGTCATAATATATTATGACATCGTTACTGGTGAAGTTTTCCTTATGATCTCAATGTTGGAATCAACTTTATTATAGTTGTGGATGTGTGAAGTGCTGCTTTTAAAAGTAGATTTCTTACTCTCAGTAAAAATCAGTGTAAAGATCTGGACACTTCTCCTTCCTAAATCCTTCTCCGTGCAAATCTACATTGATTTCATTCAGGAATATGAACAACTCAATTGCAATGTTTTAATTAATGAACGAGCAAAGATAAATATTGAATTTGAAGAAGAGAATGGTTTTCTTATTGTGGGTAATAATTCTTTGAAGCTTTTTTACTCAACAAATTAAAATGACTTGGGGCTATTGGTTTGATCGATATTAGTAATTATAAGTTGTCATTTATGCGCTTGTTTGGAAATAATAATATGCAAAATCTTGGTTCAAATTTATGATTTATGACCCTAATGCATGCATATGTGCCCGTTTAATAAAATGTCAGAGTAATTGTTTTCATTGGGTTTAGCCTTGTTCGGGCATGTGTGTGTGCCTCATTGGCTAACCTACTTTATCGATACTTGTTAGAGCAAACTCTATATAAAGAGAATACTTACCTTATAAACACAGTGGGATTAAGCCTTTTTATTAGCCTTGAAAAGCACATGATTATGTCTTTGAAATACTTTGGACATCCAAAAAAAAAAATACTGTTTGAAAAATCCCCTACTTTTTCAAGGGCAATATGAAAATTTTATAGGATCCATTAATACTAGTGTCTTTTGGACTATGAGTCACTATGTATGATAAGGCATGCTGCATCAATAATATATATATATATATATATATATATATATATATATATATTTTTATATATGTTGAAATTCAGAATAATGTGGAATATTTATATTAATATGAAAGAGTGTATAAATAACGCTTAGATGAATTCTAGAATAGGAAAGACAATAAAGTAAATAACAGGAAAGAAAAGATATGACACTTATTATCTCTAATTAATCAATTCATATTAATTGTTTGGAGATAAAGAAAACAACATAAAATAACAAAACCTAAAATAAGAAAGGAAATAAATCCAATGCAAGGAAATGATTTATTCCTCATAACTTCTCACAGGAATAAATTATTTCATAATATAACTTCTAACATTCTCCCTCAAGTTGAAATATGGTTGAAAATTAGTTTTAACTTGGATTAGAAAACATCTAACAATGGGCGAGGAAGATCTTGTGAGGTAGATCTTGTAGTCTTCATGTCATACTGCGGTTGTCATTGACTGTAGTTCCTGCAATGTTTATTGGTAGGCGGAAGTTTACTACAAGTAATGTTGTAGATGAGTTTGCAGAGAAGTAGGCAACTGCAATTGTATTTTACTGCAGTTTTTGCAGTGTTTGTAGCCTATATGTAAGCGGAAGACTTCTATAGATAATGCTGCAGGGGAGTTTACAAGGATGTAAGGAATCTGTAGGAAAAGCTAACTTCTAGTTGACTACGATTGTCATTAGCTATAGTTTTTGTAGTGCCTGTAGGTAAGCAGAAGACTCCTCCAGATAATGTTGTAGAGGAATTTGCAGGGAAGTAGACAACCTCCAGAAAAAACTGTAGGGTATGAACTGCAGAAAAAAAAACCCAAAGGAGAGCCTGCTACACAGTCAATATGCAATAGTTCTTTATGGGGAAAAAAATTTTGGACAACCAATAATAGAAAATTCTCCACGATACAGATCTCTACGGGAGGAAAAAGCAACAGGAACAACAATTGTTGGGAAACTGCAGCTTGCTTTCTGGAGGCCGGCAAAGTCGAAGCTTCTGGCTAGCTTCCAATCGAAACAACAATTGTTGTTTGCTTTCTGGAGGCTGAGGGTCGAAGCTCCCGACTCGGAAATGGTCAACCCATAATTCAAGCCTACAGGAAGAGAAGATAAAGTCTATTTTTCAAATAAAAGATGAGTGTCTCTCCCTTCCCACATGCAAGATGGCAGGAAGGGAGTCCGACGATTCTGGAAGGAGGGTCGGCGACTAGGGTGCGAATTTAGGCTTTGATACCATGTTGAAATTCAGAATAATGCGAAATATTTTTATCGATATGAAAGGGTTGCATGAATTTTAGAATATGAAAGTCAATAAAAAAATAACATGAAATAAAAGATATAACACTTAATAACTTCAATTATTCAGTTCATATTAATTGTTTGGAGATAAATGAAACAACATAAAATATGAAAGAAAATAAATCCAATCCAAGGAAATAATTTATTTCTCATAACTACTCACATCAATAAATTATTTTCTAGCTTAACTTCTAACTCTCTCTCTCTCTCTATATATATATATAGTGCCATCAATTGTGGCCTGTTGGTAGAGCAATATCTTTGAAGGTCGTAAGTCCCCTCATGTCACGGGTTCGAATCCCCCTTTGGTCAGTTTGTCGGTAGTGAGAGTGGTCTTCGAATAGCTAGAGGCCCGTATAATAGCCTCCGACCATTCTTTTAATATATATATATATATATATATATATATATATATATTGTGTGTGTGTCTGTATTATTGAAAATAGAGTACATGAACATGCATTGGATATATCATTATAATATCATATCTTTAAAATAAAAAAAATAAATAGTAATTACAAATTATATAAATATAAATTAAATTTATATCATGATTAATTTATTTCAATTACTCATAAAATAAGTAATATATTTGATTTATTAAATACCTTTAATTTAATTCTTGAAGAAAAACAGCATAACCTTTCATATCAATAGTTTGAAGTTGTGAAAATTGGCTCATAAAAAACCGAAAAAAGAAAAATAGAGTAGAAGGGACAAAATAAAATTAGGATTAAGCAGTATGTAATATTTTTTTAAAATAGAGTAGAAGAGGTGGCTTAATTATATTTTAAATTTTAAATTTATTTATCTAAATTTGTGTTTCAGACACGTTTCCATTATCTACTTTAATTTCTCTTAATTAAACGTTCAAATGACATGTTCGTCGTGGTGGCACATATGAGTGCCCTACTTGTTCCACATTACGTGCTTCATTAATATATAGTGTCAGCACATCATAGGCAACAAACATGATTTATAAGAATTTGTTGAAATATGGAATTTCAATAATCTTTTTTCGTTTATTTGAAATCATGTCTAACCATCAACATTATACCGAGGACATGAGAGCTATTTAATGTGGTGTGATGCTTTTAAGCCATGCATCAAAACCTGAATGTCATGAGCGTTCTAGAGGTGCTTAAATTCTTATAAATGGTGGTTGATTTTTTAATCGTATAGGTGATCCATCAGGTGTGTCATGCACCTTGATAAACACACCATTCTGTCTGAACTATGTATTTATTTAAGGTAAACTCAAACTTATCACTGCAACTTCACACTATCCAACACCAGAATGGGAGACTCAAATAATTATTTTAAATTTATAAACTAGTATACTAAGCTAATTGGTGATTTGTTCTAACTCATATGAACTTATTTCACGGTATTACACTAATTTAGGTTGTGTTCCTATTATTATCAATCTTTTGTTTGCAGGCATAAATCCAGTCCCCATCAAATTATGATGCACTTGGTTTGTCCCAGCTTGTTTAGTTTGAGGATCCATCATGTTCATCTTTTTCATTACGCAATCTAGGATTATTATCCCGTTCATTTACATTTTACAGTTACTTCACAATATTATGTCTTAGGTATATATATATGCTGCTATAGCTTTGAATCTTGTCAATGTTGATGTAAACAGAAGCTAATTGATCTTAACCATAATGAAATATGGACCAAATGATTTCTAACCCATTCTACCTCTCCATCCATTTTCTAAAATATCTAAGCAACACTGTTTTTATCAGATGTAGTAAATAGACACTCTCCAGTTTTTCAGCCGAATTTTCTTTTCTAGGATTTAAAAGAACCTTAGCTTAAAACTCACATTTTAAGATATGTTAAATTGGGTAACTGATTTTAGTAAAGTTCATTTAACATTTTGTTAATTTTCTTAAAAAATGTTCTCTTTTGGATATGGTATGCTGATAAAAAATAGTTCCTTTCTGCACAACACTCACAAATATGACTCGCTTTTGTGACATCATTCATTTTATTTTTGTGCTTGAATACATTGCACATTGGTTGGAAACCAAGTGAAGAATTCTAAGGTGCTGAAAATAAAACTTCTATTTATCTTTTGTTACTCCATTTTATTTAGGCAAATAACATGGTGTGAATTTAAGGAATTTTAATATTATTATCTGCTTTTATTGGAACTAGACCACTTAATTTTCATATCCATTTTATTCTTAACCTCACCTTTATTTTTCATGAATTTCAACTTCGTTTTATCTTAATTTCTGTGAGTATCAATTAAATTCATCAATAAAGGTATCGGCATCCCTAGACATGAATTTTGCTATCACCTAAATCAAACTATTAAATCTGGCATGTTTGGCATTTTCTAAGGCAGAAATAAGATATCCTTCCTAATTCCTTGCTCTTTCATTTTGTTAATGGAAGACAATTAACATTTTCATAATCTTCAATTCCATGAATTCAGACTGTTGAGCATAAGAAGATTTTTTATTCATTGAATCAAAGCTGTTTAACTTTTAACCTTCAATTCTGCAAGACATTGCACTTAAAAATCTTAAAAGTGCCCAAGCCATTGCAAAGTGCTCTTTTCCCACAAATAAGCCATTTTTTGTTAATGCAACCCTATAAGTCTCAAACATAATTTTGAACAAAACTTCTCCTGGAATTGAGATTGAATTAAAATTATCTAATTTAAGGAACATGTAACACATCCATAAGGTAAGGGCTTTTCTTAAAGTTAGCATGAGGTTAGTCTTTCCCGTTTTAACAACATACGTGGGCCTTGAATTTCCTATGAAGGCTTGTATTTCTCCTGCTATAAGTGGAAGAGGTGAAGTAGCTCGCATCGGCTCAAATTGTCTATGTTGCTCTAGATTCAATCGCCCTTTCTATTTCTTCCATTAGGTTCCATTTAGTGATCAAAGCAACTATTTTATCTTCAATTTCTAGCAAGTTCTTCTTTGGATTTGGCATAACTTTTACTGAGCTTGTTTTGTCAAGCACAATGAGTTGATTTATCTTATTTTTTATTATTTATTTATTTATTGCTTTAAAATGTTTGTTCCTTGTTTTTGCATGGTAAGAATTCTTGATATTTCTTGAATTGTTATCACTCCATTCTACAAAATTAGCCTATGAAGTAAAGTTATGTGTCTTCTTTTGTTTCTCCTTTTACTTGTTGTCTCTAATATCTTGTTGCCCTTTTATTATCATCCCATTCTTGTGTTCTTTATTATTAATTTGGTAATTTTTCCACTAGTGCAGTTGTCACAACCCAATTTTAGAATTTAGTGTTAACCAAGGTGAAAACGGATGGCCAAATTGTGAAAGTAAATATTTTTAAATAGTAACATTAGCTCATAATAACATTCAACTATAAAAGAGTCACTAATCCATACTACATAAACATACCCCCTCTAACAACACACTTTAAAGCATCCAATTTGATACTTTGTAGAATAAGTAATATAATAAAACTAACAACATAAAATTCAATAGTCTGTTAACTATTTTCAAGAGTTTATCTTCTTCTATAGATAAAGTCTGTCCTGTCAGTCATATATGTGCTATTTTTATTTATTTAGTCTGATGCATAATTTTATTCATTTGACAACTTGATCACTTCTTCAAGCTATTTTTATTGGTCAATCTTGAACAACTTAATCACTGTATATGTGTTGTTTGAGGCTGCCAATCACTATAGAGTGTTGTAGGAAGCTTAAAGGTCGTATATGTGCTGTTTGAGGCTGCGAGTCACTATAGAGTG
>NEWO01000001.1:2314748-2325457 GCA_003013225.1 Phalaenopsis aphrodite
CAGAGGTAGACCTAGGAAGACTTGGGCTTATTGAATTAAAAATGATCTTAATTTACTAGAGCTAAATGAAAATCTGACACTAAATTGGACGCAATGGAGAAAAATGATTCATGTAGCCGACCCCACGTAGTGGGATTAAAGCTTTGTTGTTGTTGTTGTTGTTATTGTTGTTAGTATAGTGTTTATTTATTTCAATATGCATCATTTTATCACGTTGCTTGGGAATATTTGTCTTTTTTATTGTTGACCTGCTTTCATAATAGAGTTTTGTATGTCATTCCAATCGATTTTTTATAAAAAAAAAGAGAATTTCAACTACAATAGCTCACACTTTCTTTGTTCTGCTGCTCTAAATTCAGCTTTTGTATTTAGACCTTCCCACTATATTTTTATTTTTTGTTTCTCCATATGACAAGTTCTTTAAAAGTTGTACAATTTTTGGAGGTGGATCTCATGTCTATAGGTGAGACTGCAAAACATCATCTATGTAGGTTTCAAGTTTCAAATTTGTGTTTCTTCTAGATAAAATTCCTTTTTCGGGATTAATTTTCATGTATTGAAGAATTCGTTAAACAACCTGTAGGTGAACTTTCCCTGCTATATTAGGCCCGTGTCTAAAGAGAAATCAGTTTTTTTAATAACCTTTGATATATTCTTGTTTTTCATTGTTTGTTTTTTTCTTTCTCCTAATTTATGATTTTGCTCAGTTGGTGTGTTAGCAAGTGCACAATCTTTCTTTTTTGTTTTTTTTTGGTAGATTATAGATTTCTTTTATTGTGAAACAAAGATCCCTTGATGTGATTAAGAAATCTCATATTATAGGAAATTCTTCAAATTCCCTGGCAGTTTTATCTTAAATTATCTGATCTAAAACAGATTTTGAGACCTTTTTTGCTCATTAGTTTCTATCAAGATTATACTGACCTGGAACAATAAAGTTCCGACTCCCTTGAGTGCTTATTGAATATGATGTGATTCCTATGACTGTTATATGAATTGAGTCTAGGGTGACATCATATAGTACCTTTCTTAGTTTGCAAACTTTGTTATTTTTTAGACCTTCCCAAAATCAGGGAGAATATCTATGTTGATTTTCTCTTTAGATCATACTTAAGGAATCATCTTGAATGGCAAATTATTGCAGAACTTGGTGAAATTTGACAGCTAGTGACAATAAAACTTTTACTATATGCCTTATAGCAAATATTGCAAATGCTTCTTGGTAATATATTCTTTATGTTTGATTATTTTCCGTAGTTATTGATCTTATATTATAACTTCCAAAAGTTACATCAGCTTTGTATTTCACCTTACCAACTTCTTTCCCTTGGGCAGTTTCATGATCTCTCTTGATCTATTTTTTTCTCCAATGCTTCCTTCTCCACTCTCTTGCAATTCCTCCTCTGCTTACTAGACAATGCCTCAGCCAATGTCTTTGGCATTGAAGTGATGTTTATGTTCACAAGGAAATCTTTATGAGATGACGAAAATGATATACATAGTGTGGCAGATAATATAATTAGTGTTTGATGCACTTTCTTGTGTTTTTCTAAATTACAATTGTTAAGTTGTGATCATTATTTTCATCTCCAAGTTTCTTTTGGAAGGTGCTCTAAAAATTTTTATGTACCTCAATTTCGGAATTTGTAGAAGATTTCAAGCTTGCATTGGTTCTAGAATTGGAGTCATCTTTTTGAATGCACTCTTTATATTTCCAAGTAATGTTTTGAGGATGTCCAATTCATGGAGTGAGGAGGTGTTTTGATTTCTTCTTGATGAGTTGTGGTGCTCACAAGTGTTGATGAATGTGCGGGTGGGAAAGCTAAATCTAGTAAGAAGTGGCACCTATCCTTGTATAAAATTCTATAATAGGACTCTCCCCTTAAAGATGAGGTTGAGCATAGAAAGGTGTCTCTTCTTCAAAAGTGCATCAATAGAAATAAAAAGTTTTATTCAGTGGATAATAACGCTCATTACTATTTGTCAGGTGATGAGTAAACGACAAAGATACAGTTGATTTTGTTAGGAAATTCTTTCACTTTATTATTTCTATGAATATTCACAAAAGTGTCACAATAAAAGATTCATATTATAGGATTATCTGTGGTGTTAAATTGTAATTTAACTAAGAACTTTCATGGGTATTCTGAACTTAAGTTATTGAGTCGAGTTTGAGCAAGCCCAGTTCTATTTGTTCAACTTGTTAAAATTTTTTTTTTTTAGTATTCGACTTGTGGTCAGAGTGGCTTGTGCAGAGCTTATTCGTGTTCGGTTCGATTCAAATGAGCTTGTTTGAATTAAGCTCTTATTTGGCTCGGCTCGAACTTAATTTTCTCATTTCATGAGATTAAAAAATGTGATTAATTATTTTATCATTATTAAATTTACAAATATATATTTTATTAAACCTAATCTGAAATTCAGACTGTTCATTTTTTTCCTGGCATTGAAGAGCTTTTTGGCCTAATAAAGACTAATCTCACAAAAATATCCTGTCATTCCCAATGTGAGATAGAAGATTGCTTGGATTATGCGTGGTCCCCACTCTCATCGTTATTACATGCATAGTTGCAAGACCAAGATAAATTTTTTTTGGATAATTTACGTGCATACCAGTCTAATCATGTGTATTTATATTCCTAACACCTTAATTAGCAGGGAAGAGACAGTGGGGCGGGATTTTTAGCATTTTTTGGAGCATTTACATACAAACCAATCAAATCTTATGTATTTGCATATTTAACACCTAAAATTATAATTTTTATAATTATATAACCCAAATAATTTTTAAAAAATAATAAAATTCAGCATTTTTTAAATTCGATATAAAAATGAATATAAATAAATATATAGAAAATAATAATATTTATTTATATATTTAGTTATTTAGAGTCAAATCGAGTAGAGCATGAACGAGAACAAACTTTTGTTTGTGTTCGGCTTGTAATCGAGCTCAAAAAATTTGCTTATGTTTAATTTGCTTGCTTAACGAACTAATCGGACACAAGCCGAACGCAAGCTGTTCACGAACAATGAACTTTTTGGACTGCCCTAGTTGTAGGGCTCCTCTCCCTAAATATGAATTTTAAACATTGTATTGGAATAACAAGACTTTGTTGTGGTTGGTAAGCGATTATTTCTTCTTTCTACTTTCTCATTTTATTGAGGAGCATTGATTCATAAAGATTCATAATTAATCCTTTTTTAATGTCTTTGGATGGGACCTCAGTAAAAATAATGCTTCGAGTTAGATCAAAATTTTTTTTGAGCTCAATTGGACCGTGAATCATATTCTGAAAAATGAAAATATGACTGATAGTTGTGGGCTCTGAAAATTCCGACCACTCTTTTCATTTCTTTTTTTTTTTTGTTTTATTGAGAGAGCTTTGGAGGGTCAAATTTTTAAAAAACAGATTGGATTGTAGATAAGATACTGCCTAGAGATTTTGCCTTTATTTGCATGGACTTTTTTATCTGGGATTCGATGTTTCCTATAGGCGCAATCCCCTTTGATTAATTATCCCTCTTGATAACAAGAAGAATCTTTCGATTAAGGCTAGTTATTAATATTTGAGTATTCAATATATAATAACAACAGACATATAAAATAAGTTGTAAAAAAAAGCTTAATGCGAATAGTGGGGAATGAAGATGAAACTCAAACAAAGTTATTTGGTTTCGTTATCTCGGGTCGTCATTGTCCATGATCTACTTAGTCATAGAAGGTAATCGACCGAACCGTCCATAAGTATTCTTGTTAGCAACCATGAGTTGCGTCGTTCAAGATATTCTTGTGGATCTGGGGTAGATATTTGTTGAAGGGGATAAATTTACGTCGACCATAGCTAACAAAAAACTTTGTGCAAATCAATTGTATCCTTACTATTCACAACTCAAATGGTATAAAGTCGTTGAGCAACATACATGCTACGACCGCGAACGTAATATAATGGTGTTATTTGGCGGCAACTATCCAGTCAAAGGGCTCGAGTCGTCACCACTATTTTGTGATGTCATTTGGCTACATGACCACACAGACAAAGGACTCAGATCATGTCCTTACTAACATGCAATTATTTTGATTGTGAATATAGAGATACGTTAAATATTAGCTCTTTGCGAACTAAAATCAACAAAAAATTTGTCATCCACGACAAACTGTTGCAGAAAGCGGACGAATTTTGCTTTTTTATCTTTTAAGTAATTGAATTTTAGCTTCAATTTTAGTTAGTTATTTTGAAAATATTTATTTTAAAGATTAACCACTTTGGTTGAAATCTTCAATCAACACGACTATCATTTATCATCGGAGAGTTAAGAACTTTAGAAGTTTTATATCTAAAGGGGGACATTTGCTTTGTAAGTTATGAGTCTTGTCCACAAGGAGAATGATCGGATTAGGTGATTAGGCATGTAAATTTTTATTTTAGGATTTGGACATTTATTTTAAAAAAAACTAAGCTCGTCAACTCGAGTCCTTGTTAAGAGGAGGATCAGACAAGTTAAGTAAGATTTACGAAGCAACCTATCCTATAGACAAGACGGACAGATTAACCCGCGCAACATTCTCGAACCTAATATTTGAGCGTTCAATACATTGGTTGGAGCACGTATAGGCATTTAAATTTCACATATTCGAATATTTAAGATGACTTTACACATCATAAGGCGATTTGCATAAACACATATTCGAACTCCAAAACTCAACTATACACTGATATTTCAAGTGATAGAGTCCGTGTGTTTCTTTAGTCTGATTATTGTCTCTTTCCGTCAATTTTGAAATTCGCAAGGTTTTTATAGTTGAGTTTTGGAGTTCCAAGCGCCAATGAAAGCATTGGTTTTCTCGGAATTTGAACAATACAAACAATGTTTACAAGATGAATCTTTTGTTGTAATGTTTTGTTATTCAAATATTTTTCCTCGCAGCTCAACTCTTTTAATTCACTCTAAATCTTTCTTTTCTCTATGTTTCACAGGCTGAGCCTTTCTGACAACTTACTCCATTCCATTCAAGATAAAATCAAATGGGCTGATAACATGAGTGAATACCACAAAAAACATCGGAAAGAAATTGAAGACAAGGTGGAAGATGTGAAGAAGTCGCTGAAGGTGAGCTGAGTTACATACGCTGCTATATCTATTTTTAGGAAATACCTACCTCCTAATTTATTTGTATTTACACATTCAACACCCAAAATCTGATATTTGCACTTGTAGCACCTTGGTGTTAAAAACTTATGCATGAAAAAGTATATTTCAATTTTTAAAAGATAACGATGGTGGTATTTTTATGTGATGTTAAGGTTTTGAGTGGCATGCATGTAAATATGAATGCTTAGGCATTAGAAATGTAAATATATAATAATTTTGGTGTTTATGTAAATGTCCCATATTTTCTTTTCCTTATTTTGATTCCTCAAGGCGCAATATTAACCATGTTAGAAGTAAACACGAGGTACTTTCATCACTATACAGGGAATTTTATATAAACAGCACAAAATTCTTATGTATTTACATATTTCACACCCAACTCTTCATATTTACATGCATAACAATCAAATTTTTAATACCACATCAAAAATAGAACTATTGCCTGTCACTTTTTAAAAGTGTGATATTAAAAATTTGATTGCTATGTGTGTAAATATGAAAGTTTAGATGTGACATACGTAAACACAAAAAAATTGTGTGCTATATATACATAAATGCCCCATATGTATATATGTAAAGACATTTAGCAGCGCAAAAATATTAAACCTGCGTATGAAAAGCACTGTTGGTCGATGTATCTTACTTACATGATGGCAGAAGTTGCACACTTTAAGCAGGCCGACTTGGACTTACGAGGGCACGACGAGATCCTCTTCTCTGATTCTGGAGGACTGATGGAATACGAGGAGGATCGGGTCCGCTCTAAAAGGTATTTATTTTTTTATTTTGTTACATATTTTTGTTCTAACTAAATGTGATAGAAAGTGGCAATTCTCCTGTCAATGTAAGCATTGACATTCAACTAGATCACAAATGAACAAATTTTATCTTTTTGAAAATATATTTGGGTTAGAATGTAATTTGCATCATGTAATTGGATTTTATTTCAATATTTGTTATGATCTACTTCTATTGTCGACAGCCAATGAATGGGTAATTTTTTTGCAGGAGACGACAGCCAATGCCATAGAGATTTGTTTTCGATGAAATGTCAGATTTGCCCTCAAGTTTAATGTTTTTTTTTCTTTCTTTTAAGGGGGTGGCAGCGGCATTTATGAATTGTTTGCTCATTTTGTTGGCAACGTTTATAAATTATTTTGAGTTCGTCATATTTATATAAAATTGCATTGTGTTTTAATCGTGTGTTTGAATGATGGGAACTCCATTCAATTGTTGATGCGTTTAGTCAATTTTATTTTAAATTTTTTAGCTTTTTTTTTAAAGTGTTAAAATTCATCTATTTGCATGGTCAATTTCAAAGCTGAAGTTTTTTTGCTGCATTGAAATTGCGGTTTGCATCATTATTCATATTTTATTGTAATAACGGTAATATATTTGAAATTATAATGAAGTTAATATGCCCTGATAAATGAAAAAAAATATTGTATCAGGACTCCGCATGTAGAGTTACGTGCGGAGTCTAATGAAATGATGTCACCTGGAGGTGATAGAAAAAAAAATCGGTCCGGTAACACGGGAACATCACTCATGTATTATTCTGTATTATTCAGGTGATATTGTATATTATTTAGGTGTTATTGTGTTCTGGGAATATTCTCAGTGTTATAATAACACAATAAAACATTAATAACGTTTTAATAACACCTGAATGATACATAATAACACATGAATAATATATTCATTGGTCTTACTGTGTAGATTTTATTTTAATTTTTTCCTATCATCATAACTCGTGATTTCATCCGACTCTGAATGTAATTCTACGTATGGAGTCTTGATGCAATATTTTCTCCTTAGAAACCCGAGTTAAAAAGCCTTGTTTGGATTGGAACAAAGTGGGGTTTTCATTTTCGTACATATTTAAAAAAAATTATATATTTACATCTCAAATGCTTACATCGTTAAAAAAAATGTTAAAAATATGGAGTGGGTTATCTGCTTAGATTAAGTTCAACTTTTGTTGTATGGATTTTTTTTTTACAATTAAGTGGTATAGATGTAAATATTAAATTGTGGTGGGCGTATAAATATTTATATGAAAAATATATTATGTACTTTAATTTTTTATTTTTTTAATATTTTAAGTTTATNCACCCAACTCTTCATATTTACATGCATAACAATCAAATTTTTAATACCACATCAAAAATAGAACTATTGCCTGTCACTTTTTAAAAGTGTGATATTAAAAATTTGATTGCTATGTGTGTAAATATGAAAGTTTAGATGTGACATACGTAAACACAAAAAAATTGTGTGCTATATACATAAATGCCCCATATGTATATATGTAAAGACATTTAGCAGCGCAAAAATATTAAACCTGCGTATGAAAAGCACTGTTGGTCGATGTATCTTACTTACATGATGGCAGAAGTTGCACACTTTAAGCAGGCCGACTTGGACTTACGAGGGCACGACGAGATCCTCTTCTCTGATTCTGGAGGACTGATGGAATACGAGGAGGATCGGGTCCGCTCTAAAAGGTATTTATTTTTTTATTTTGTTACATATTTTTGTTCTAACTAAATGTGATAGAAAGTGGCAATTCTCCTGTCAATGTAAGCATTGACATTCAACTAGATCACAAATGAACAAATTTTATCTTTTTGAAAATATATTTGGGTTAGAATGTAATTTGCATCATGTAATTGGATTTTATTTCAATATTTGTTATGATCTACTTCTATTGTCGACAGCCAATGAATGGGTAATTTTTTTGCAGGAGACGACAGCCAATGCCATAGAGATTTGTTTTCGATGAAATGTCAGATTTGCCCTCAAGTTTAATGTTTTTTTTTTTCTTTTTAAGGGGGTGGCAGCGGCATTTATGAATTGTTTGCTCATTTTGTTGGCAACGTTTATAAATTATTTTGAGTTCGTCATATTTATATAAAATTGCATTGTGTTTTAATCGTGTGTTTGAATGATGGGAACTCCATTCAATTGTTGATGCGTTTAGTCAATTTTATTTTAAATTTTTTAGCTTTTTTTTTAAAGTGTTAAAATTCATCTATTTGCATGGTCAATTTCAAAGCTGAAGTTTTTTTGCTGCATTGAAATTGCGGTTTGCATCATTATTCATATTTTATTGTAATAACGGTAATATATTTGAAATTCTTATAAAGTTAATATGCCCTGATAAATGAAAAAAAATATTGTATCAGGACTCCGCATGTAGAGTTACGTGCGGAGTCTAATGAAATGATGTCACCTGGAGGTGATAGAAAAAAAAATCGGTCCGGTAACACGGGAACATCACTCATGTATTATTCTGTATTATTCAGGTGATATTGTATATTATTTAGGTGTTATTGTGTTCTGGGAATATTCTCAGTGTTATAATAACACAATAAAACATTAATAACGTTTTAATAACACCTGAATGATACATAATAACACATGAATAATATATTCATTGGTCTTACTGTGTAGATTTTATTTTAATTTTTTCCTATCATCATAACTCGTGATTTCATCCGACTCTGAATGTAATTCTACGTATGGAGTCTTGATGCAATATTTTCTCCTTAGAAACCCGAGTTAAAAAGCCTTGTTTGGATTGGAACAAAGTGGGGTTTTCATTTTCGTACATATTTAAAAAAAATTATATA
The DNA here is from genome assembly GCA_003013225.1 of Phalaenopsis aphrodite. Classification (NCBI taxonomy): domain Eukaryota; kingdom Viridiplantae; phylum Streptophyta; class Magnoliopsida; order Asparagales; family Orchidaceae; genus Phalaenopsis; species Phalaenopsis aphrodite. The sequence goes on from NEWO01000001.1 coordinate 2,323,538, forward strand.
TTTACATCTCAAATGCTTACATCGTTAAAAAAAATGTTAAAAATATGGAGTGGGTTATCTGCTTAGATTAAGTTCAACTTTTGTTGTATGGATTTTTTTTTTACAATTAAGTGGTATAGATGTAAATATTAAATTGTGGTGGGCGTATAAATATTTATATGAAAAATATATTATGTACTTTAATTTTTTATTTTTTTAATATTTTAAGTTTATAGCAATTATGGATCTCTGAGTTAGAAAATGCAGGCATAGGCTGTTGTGTAAAATATTACGTCCTTCCTTCCAGAATATGTATGTCGATGATGAGTATATTTCAAAATACTCATGGTAATAGGTCGTTTGTGAACAATTCGTGTACGGTTTGTTGAGTAGCTCATGATTGATTCGTCCGTTAAGTTAATGAGTTGAACATGAATAAAAATATATTCTTACATGTTTGTTTGTTTGTTTTTTTTTTGTTTGAAATAATTATATTTAAAATTTATGAATAGCATTTTTAAAATTATTTATTAAAAAAATTAATAATATTTAAATTTCTTCTCGACCCTTAACATTACTGCATGATTAGAGTTGTCAAAATGACTCTTTGTTTGCGAACAACTCATGTTCTGCTCGGTAACCAAACGAGTCGAACACAAACACATTTTTTTTGTGTTTGAAATGCAAATGAAACAAATGTGAACAATGGTATTTTTTAATGAGTTGAAGAAGAGCTCAGCCTGGTTTCGCTCGTGTTCGGCTCATTCACACCCCTAAAAGCCACCTTTTTTCGGATGTAAATAATAACTCTGGGCTACTATTGTCGAAAAAAATTTTACATCCGGACTCCATATGCTCAGGCAATGGCTCGGATGCAGAAGAGGGAAGGAATCAAATCTCCTCCCTCCTCACTGCTTCCGCGCCGTTGTCTCCCGATGTAAAATTTTCTCATTATTTTGGGAGCTTGAATGCGTGAGCTTTCTTGTGTTGAGCTTGTACTGTTTGACACATATAAAGCCCACGGTTCTTATGTATTTATAAATCGCAAACTTAAATTTTTATATTTAAATAGCATTTTGGTGCAGTGAACTCATGCAAGAAAATATATATATCATTTTAAAAAAAAAATGATAATAGCGTTATTTCTTATTTGACACGAAAGTTTTGAGTGTTATACGTGTAAATATGAAAGTTTACGCGTGAGAGACAAAAATACATAAGAATTGCGAGCTATCTATGTAAATACCCCTATTAAATTTTAATAATATTTAAAATAATAATAAGCTTTTTTTCCCCCAAATTATAGCTTATAACTTAAGAAAATAAATAAGGTTCCACCTAAAATATTATATTTTACATCCTTAACATATAAACTCTTTTGCTCTGCTTGCTCCATTGCTCTCCATTCATTTAAACCCGTCAATCACAAGAAATTATGTGTATGCCGCTCTACTCCCATTATTTCCCTATCCTCCATTGCTCCATATTTAATTTAAAAATCAGACAAACAAAAAAGAAAAAAAATTGAAATAAAATTCAACGCTCCATTAAATTAAATTTTCACGCGATTCATCTCTATTTTCCTCGGCATTCCGTCTCTTAAATGATGCGAATGTGGATTTTGAATATCCGATTGTGAGGTGGATTTATTACGTCGTTGCTCGTGCGCTCCTCTGTCGCATTCTTATTTTCGTATATCCAAATTTATATAATCCGATAAATCTTATTTGACGTAAATTTTAGTTGTAGTCAAACGAAGCCTGAAGCTACCGAGAAGCACGTAAGTGTTGGAAATTCTTGAGCCAAAAAAAAAATAAATAAATAAAAACAGACATATAATCAAAACTTGTTGATCATAGAACTCGAAGAGTAAAATGTGGATTCTATAATATAATATCGCCGAAGTACTTTAGTGGCTTTGCAATCTCTCATGCCAAAGCA
>NEWO01000001.1:2349571-2424321 GCA_003013225.1 Phalaenopsis aphrodite
ATATATATATATATATATATATATATATATATATATATATATATATATATATATATATATATATATATATATAACACCTAAATTTTAATTTTTATATTTATATCAAATGTTTCTCATATATATTTTCATGCGTAAATAGTAGCAAAATAAAAATCAAGATTTAGCTGTTAGAACTATTGTAAATTTTGTGGTATCTATGTAAATCTTCCAAAAATAAAATAAAATAAAATAAAATAAATGAAACAAAAAACACCGCTTCCGATCTGCTGCTACCATTGGCCAGTGTCCGCCCTAAACAGGGTGTGCAATTTTAGGCCCATTTTTTGGGTCGAAAAGAGGCCCAGTAATGCATTCGCTATGGACATTTCTAGAAATTTAGTGGCCCAGTAATCTATCTACTATAGCTATCAGTGCAATTATCTGCGCCGTGCCGGGGCCCTCAACAATCTTTTGTACATATGAAATTTATTTCAGTATACAAAAGCATTAATTTTGATATTTTTTAAAAATAAACATATTTTAATTATTATGCATTTTAAATAATGTCTTTTGAAAACATCCAAACTGACTATTTTTTAAAAAAAAAATTCAAGCTTAAATGAATTTTAAAAACAATCCTAAGAAAATATAGAGTTTTTCGACGTGTTTTTCACACACACACACACACATATAAAAGAAAGTAGAGAGGATATGTTCTCTTGAAATAGATTTAGTAGTCTTACTAAAAAGAATGATCCTTCCATTTAAAGATCACAATGGAAGCCTAATAAAATTACATGTGTGTACTTGATTAGATAGGGACTTTACAAATGGTTTATAAACCATTACACTATTACAAATTTGTAAATGATTTTGGGATATTTTGGCCTTGATAACCTTTATTGGCACTGTTTCTCATTCATAACAGCTGTCAGTACTGTTTTGTATTTATAATTGTACAACTTAGTCAGTCAATCATCATTCGATCGAAAAAATGTTTTTTCGGTCGGTCGAGAGATCATCAGGCAGCTTTCCTGAGGGAATCCTTCGTGGAGACTTTCTCATCCTTAGTAAATGTTTATACCATCATGCAGAAGGTGCGTCACCAAAATTTGATGGGTAGCCTTTCTTCAGACAAGAAGTCTACTTAAAGAGTTCAAGACTAATGCGAGGTTGTCGTTGACGTTCTATGAGAGTGGGCCAAAATAGTTTATGAGAGTATTTCATACGGTCATTCCCTGGTTTAGGTGTCCAATGTTCTTAGCTTGAATGTACTTTCCTTTGGTCGACCCTTTATCTGACTAAAAGAAGCGATGATCGATGGCTCGGCCTTTGTACTGTATATATATATATATATATATATAATATGCAAAAAAAGAAGCTTTAAGACATAATTTGGAGACAAAAAGATTTTGAATTATGCAAGCTTTAGTCAAATTGGATATCTCGATGAGACAAATCCAACGAGCCTAAAATCGCTTAGATCAGAGACTGAAGGGAGCTCAAGCTCTTATTGCTTCTCGAGTTTCACCAACGTCGGATCACCGTCGTCGAGCCACTATCGTCACCAAATAACCATTGACACTGAACCACCATCACTACCGTTGGATCATTGTCACCCGGTCAACATTGTCGACATCATAAAACCACTACTGCCATCATCATCACACTATCATCAACAAACCATTGTTGTTAAGTCATTATTGTGTCAGACCACTTTCGTCAAGCTTTTGTTGTTAGAACATCCTATCAAGACAAAATTTACACCATTTTCTTCATCGTCAGATCAACACAACTATCAGCAAACCTTTGTCACCCATCTACCATTACATTGGATCACCGTCATTGGGTCACCACTGTCATTGAAGCACCATCACTAGGCTAACGTAGGGTCACTATCAGCGTCATTTGATCAACCATCCACAGATCATCGTTGCTCTGTTGTCATTTCTATTGTGGTACACCATTATCGTTGACATAATGTTGCTCGATCATCGCCACAGTTGGACCATTGTTGCCCAACTGATGTCATTGAGTTCATTACCATTGCTTGGTCGCTATCACCAAACTACTACAGTTGCTTAACTAGTATTGCCCAATTGGCTTTGCAACAATCATCACACCACCACTATAGTCATAAGACAATTACAGTCATCATCTGATCATTATCTCCCAACCAATGGTTGTACTATTGTTGCCATTGTCATTAAACCATTGTATCACTATTTACCTCACCGAAAAATCATCGTGGTGACAAGATCACCTTCTTCTGACCACCACCAATGTATTCGTGGTACACCACTATTGTCAGATCATCATTACTAGGCCAACAATAACGATGTCATCACCATCGTCTGATTACTGCCATCATCAAACGACTATCACCCAATGACACTATCTGACCGTTATTATCGTCGCCTGATCACCGTCATCCAAACATTGATGTTGCCAAAGCACTTTCGCCCAATAAACATCATTGGACCAATGTTGCCACACTGATGTAGTTGCTGCTACCATCATTGTTAGCCTACTATTTTCGTCATTGGAACACCATCTCTCTGTCCCAGTACTATCACACAACTCTCGTCAGTCAATTGTTGAACCATAGGTAAGTTATCGTCATCGTTGCCACATCCACCATTGCTTGGCCACTGTTGCAACTGACGTGCAACCACCATCATCCAAATAATGACATTGTCATTGTCTCCTACCTATTGCTACCGAACAACTATTGGTTGGTCATCACCACTAACGACAATACTAAATTTAGATCTCCATCATAGCCTCTACTGTCGGCCTTTCATCATCACATCTAAGTCATTATCATTTTTCTAATGGGCCTTTAACCGTCACATTTATCATATTATTTTCTACTATTCAAGTGAAGACAGTTCAAGTGAATAATGAAACTATTTTGACTCGGCCAGTCCTTATGATTTTTTTCTCTTTCAGGTATTTTACGTAAAAAGCTCTAGTTCCCTCTTTATCAATTCTTTTTTTTCTGAGTATGTGTTAAATTTTCATATAATATTAAAATATTTATATATCTCTATGCCCGTAAATTCTTCAACACAAAACTTTTCGATGTTGCATGTAAAAAGGCAATCATAACCTTGTGGAATACAAGACACTAGCTAAATAGCTAACAAACATAATACTAGAAATAACAAAGCTTTCCTCTACATTGTTCATCATTCTAAGGGATGAGCTTGGGATGTCAAAATGTTCCTTAAACCTTCCTAATAAGTGTTATCCTACTATGAAAGGCACATCAGATCCGCTTTAGAAGAATGGAAACATAGGATGGAGAATTTCTAGAACGATATAAATTTGTTTGAAGTAGCAAAACTACAAATGCAAATGCATGGTTGTGATTTTTTACCAGGATCATAAATAATTGCTCTAATATATTGAATCCATTTTAAAGTAATGAATACATTATGTCACGACACTAAGAAAAAAAAACTCAACCTAAAGATCACACTACATTGATAGAAACAATTTTACTTGCCTCAAATATAGCAATAAACAAAGTTATTGGGTCATAGCTTCGGGCGTTAATCCTAAGAAACTATTAATCAAGAAATAGATCAGATTATTCAAAATACTGATGAAGAAGTAGAAGCATGATTTAACCTCAGACGATTCATGTCTCTAGCTAGAAGATCTATACCATCTACTTCTAACCCTTCTTCTACTTCGATTTCTGAAACATTTGTTAATGAAGAAATAATTAATGAACCTATCACTAATATTCAATTAAATTCTCATGAAATTCATCATTCCTCTCCTTCTTCTTAAGAAATGAATTCCTAAATAAGAAGTACATCTCATGCTATAGTGATCTATAATTATTTATTTCCTAAATATGTGAAATTTAGAGAATGGTATAGAAAATATGTAAAAGAAAATGGAAGACAATAATTATCTACTTCATATTTCGTAGCAATTAAGGAAGGAAACCAAAAAGGCAAGGCTACTATTCCTTTTACTAATTGGCTTACTAAAGAATACATAAAAAACATAAAACTTAGCATGATAACTACAATATGAACAATTAAACAAGACTAATCAGTTAGTTCTATTTATCCTCAGGCTAAATCAAGTATTAATATAAATAATGAAATATAGAAACTCAAGCATTAAAAGAGTTTATTATAATTATTAAGCAACTAAAAATCTCATTAATAACATGTTACAAATTATCTCCAATCACTCACTTTAGTTTGCTCGAAAGTAAAATTGATCGAATAAAAAAAAATAATTAAGAAATTAACAAAATAAGAAATCCCCAATTCGAAAGAAATTATACAAGAAACAGATTCTATGATTAAACATATTGTACTTCAAAATCATGTTATTCAACCAAATCCTTCGTCTGATTATAGTTTTGGTCATTGTAAACTAGATTTTAAGGAAAAAATATTTAAATTCTCGCATACAATGGCTTTAAATGAAAAGAAACAAAAACCTACTCTATATGAGTTCCCAATCCATAGCAAGAAATAAGTTTATAGTCATAAGTTTGAAAAACATAGATCTTCTCGAACAAATATATCAATTTCAAAAAATGAGATTAATAATGTTAAGGAAGAAATGATTCGAATCAAACTATCCCAACAAGAAATGAACCATAGATTAATATCACTTGAGATTAATAATGAAGAAATTGGAGGAGTAACTTCCTCATAAACAAATAACTTATATTTACTTAGTGATATTGAAATGCTAAATTCTCTATAAAAAATCATCATACAAAAATTGTTTATCTCGATAGAATTAATTATAAATCAGGAATATATACTTCCTTCTCTTACTGCATCAGTGGATTCAAAACATGATATAAGTTGTATTCAAGAGGAAATTGAGGAAAATCAATACTTGTTATTAATTATTAACCTCTTAATAAAGTACTTAAATGGGTAAGATATCCAATTCCAAATAAAAAAGATCTATTAAATCACTTAAATAATGTCATCTTATTTTTAAAATTTGATCTTAAATTTGGATATTGGTAAATTCAAAGAAAAGAGTAAGATCATATATAAAATAGTTTTTACTGTTTCTCTTGGTCATTATGAATGGAATGTAACTTCATTTGAACATTGAATTGCACATTCTGAATTTCAAAATATTATGAATGAAATTTTTTTATCCTTATTACGAAATTATTATTGTTTATATTGATGATGTATTAATGTTTTCCAATAATATTGAACAAAGGATATTAAACACTTAAATACTTCTAAATGGATTGCTAAGAAAAATGCATCAGTTATTTCAACTCCCAAAATTAAAATATTCTTCACTGAAATTAGATTTTTAGGACATAATATTTCAAACTGGTCTATAATTTCTATTCATCGCAGTATTGAATTTGTTGACAAATTTCCTGAAATAATTACTTATTAAAAATAACTTTGGCAATTTTTAAGCGTTTTAAATTATGTTGTTGATTTCTATAAAATCTTGTTTTAGATGATGCACCTCTTTTTGATTACTGAAGAAACATCCTCCAACTTTGTGTCTTATGTATACTGCTACAGTTCAAAAATTAAAATTATAGTTAAAAATTTACCTCGCATTCATCTCGTTGATCCAGCTAGTTTTAAAATTATTGAAACTAATGTATCAAATCTCAGATTTGGAGGCATCTTGAAGCAAAAACTAACACCTTCCTCTAAAGAAGAACTTGTTCACTTTACCTCTGGTCGATGGAACCACACTCAATCCAAATATTCTACTATTAAATTAGAAATGTTTTTTTATTGTTAAATCCATTTCCAAATTTCATGACGATTTATTAAGTACTAAGTTCTTTTTACGAATCGATTGTAATGACGTCAAATCCATTATTCTTAAAGATGTTAAGAATCTTGCGTCAAAATAATTTTTTGCATCTTGTCAAGCCCAATTATCTCTGTATTTGATTTTGATTTTGGATGTATAAAGAGAGAGACTTATTCTCTTCTTGATTTTCTAACTCGTGAATTTTTGTAGGGATTCCTAGGAGTGGATTACCCCAAAGGGAAGGGTCCCATTGCGCTTCCTAATTGCGATGACTATTTTCCAAGGGGGAGGGGAAGGGGTTGTAACAAAAATCTTCTCCGCATGAATCTTACCAATATTTTTTTGGCGATCAATCTACCTCCTCTGCTACTCCTAAATCTACTCAGAAATTGTTGAATTTGAATCTGAATCATTACTTTGCACCAAAATTGCAGTCTCTCGTGTTCTAAAAACCAACAACATTGATTGTCATCTTACAACCCCTTGAGCCATTCTTGAGCGCTATCTCAGTACCAATCATTTTCCCTATGAATATTTTTATGATCGTAATATGTATGAAACAATTCTTATCTCCCTTAAATGTGTTAAAATCAAGCACAATTAAAATGAAAAAAATAAATCTATCGCTTATAGCAAAATTAAAATTTTTATAATTTTTAATCAAAAGAATGAGACCTTACTTCACATCAAATTAGAATAATTGAATTTTGTTGAGAAATTTAGGGCAAAGAAACGAGAATTGATACAAATCCAGAAGAAAACAAATAGATTTAACGAGGTTCGACAAAGATAACTACATTCTCAGGAGCAAAGCGACGACATTTCTTCAACTTAGAAAAGAGTACAGAATATCCATAGGGTTACAAAACAAGACATATATATAACCATAGAGTACAATATGTAATTACAAAATTACCCATGTATCGTACCGCGGGGGCGTTGCCCCTACACCCACAACCACACATAATGTAACTCCCCCAATTGGACATATACTTCCGTTTCACTCCATTGGTTCACTCCATTCTGTTCCGCTCTCTTGGCTCGCTCTGTTCCGCTCCAGCATCTGTCCCTTATCTGGTATATGAGACATACCTAACAAATATAAACATCCAAAATCTCAATTTAGAAAAAACTATTTCTTTTAATTACTGAACCAATATTGAAGCCACAACTTTAGAAAAACCATTTATTGTTATTAATTCTTGACGAAAACATTGATGGATGTTTGTAATGATGTTTGAAATCTTATCAAATGATATTTCTCATTAGTTTAATCAATGGTGGGTTAATTTTCGTGATGTAACCCAAATCTTACCCCCTCTAATCAAAGCCACCAATTCCCATTGGATTGAATCTTCTCCCTACATATCTAAAATTCCAACTCATATCTTAATAGAAGGTAAATCAGATTTATATTTTTTCACTCAATGTCAAATTTCGTGAATTTGGTCATAAAATCTTGAAATCCAATATGATACTTTAAATAGTAAATGTCTATACATAAATTATTCATTAAAATGATGGGTAATCATTCAAATCGAAGAAAATATTATTTTCATTAATAAAAGAATCCAAACTAATAAAGCAAGTATGCCCAAAAATCAAGCTAATGAAGATATCTCAATTACAAGTCTTAGCAACAATTAATGAGGAAATTTCTAAATGAATCCACTGAAGAAAATTAAAGAAGGACAAGAAAATCAACTTTGCCAAATTTTTTGAAGCAGAATAAGATTAGATTCAAGAAGTTGACAATGTATCAATGGTAAGTGACGAGGTACCTGACATTTGAGAAAATTTACAGATAACAATCATTTAGATGAAGAATCTCCATTCAACCGATAAAATATAGAGGTGGACCACACCTTGATCCAAAAGCTATCAAAAGAAGATATTTGAAGATCCAAAACAAACATAAATGCCATGGCGAGCTAAAAAATGCTCCCCACTATCTCATCTTTCCGGCATTAATAACTTTGAGCTCTTGTAATTTTATATGTTATTATTTTATGTTTATGAATTTTGGAGTCGATTGATTTGACTCAACTTTATATATGTCAGTAGCATTCTGTGTTGATTGGGGCAAGAACTAAGTTTCAATTTTATAAAGTCGTAAGGTGTTGCATTAAGTTTTTATTTTAATATATATATAATTTTGTTTTAATAATTGCTGTTATTTTAATTTTGAAAACTGATTTTTTTGAGATTATATATATATATATAGATGAATAATGCAATAATTAGCGGGGCACTGCTGGCGCTCCCTTCAAAATTAGCGCTAATTTATTGAAAGATTCCGCCCCCACTTCTCCATTTCTCGAGGCTTCCGGGAACCTTCCTTTACCGTCAATGTCATCCAGCGTTAAGATCGGGTTGCCAACCTCTGCAGATTCTCCGCCACTCCTTCACCCTTATTAATGCTTCGCCCAGCCATTCTCCGTCCTTCAGAATGACCAGCCTCAGATCTGCGACGGAAACCCTAACCCGATCCCCAAAGTTAGATCTGGCCGTCTCTGCCTCGCAATCTTTCCGGGTACAGTCCCGGCTCTGCGTGATCCTGGAGCCACCATAAGCTTCGGTCTGAGGGGATCGTCTTCGATCCAGCGGCTGGCAAATCAATCGGAAGGTGTAGACAGCGTGAGGATGGCTACTAAGTTTTTGATGAACGTGACGGTGGAGCGGAGCTTGGGTCCGATGCATCTGAGGATTTCGCTGGAGAGCACGGTGATGGACTTGGTCCGGATGGCGGTGAATTTGTACGTTAAGGAGGGAAGGAGGCCGCTGCTGCAGTTTACAGATCCGACGGCATTCGAGCTGCACTACTCGCTATATAGTTTTGATTGTACGCATTCTTTTGATTCGGCTCTATTTATTGGAATAGGTTTATTTGAATGCCTGTGATATGCCCTTTTTTTATTACAGTTATCGGTCAAATTGTGTCAGATCCTTCTCGAAGTTAATCAAAAATTATTTTCACTGGTTTGATTAATGTTATTTGATATATCATCTCTGCAGAGGTATATAGTAATTTTTTATAATATTCACGATATTCTTGTCGTTATTCTATTTTTTTAATTAAGTGGAAAGTTAGATTAAGGAAAGAAATTGTTTAAAGATAAGGGGGCTTTAGAATAATAGAATTAAATCTTAATACATGTTATGCAATTAGATTGTTGGTTTAAGTTGATAATTATATCTGAATATTACATGAACAATTTTTGTTGTTTTGAAGAGAAGCGTAAACCTGAGTTAATAGTTGTTGAGATGGGAATGCTTAGGTGGATGAGTGGTTTGACACTTAGAGATAAAATGTGAAATGAATTTATCCGTGAAAGAGTTGGTGTAGCTCCTGTGACAAACAAAATTAGAGATAGTCGTCTTAGATGGTTTGATTATAATAAAAGTTGACCATGTTAATGATCTACTTAGGAGAGCAGATGTTTTAGATTCAACTTATGTTAAGAAAGGGAGAGGTAGATCTAAAAAGACAAAAAGACTCGGGCATATTGTATAAAATATGATCTTAATTTATTAGAATTAAAGTAAAATATAACACTCAATAGGACACAATGGAGAAAGGATTCATGTATTTGACCCTTTGTACATGTTATGCAATTTTTGTTGGTTCAAATTGATAATTTTGTCTCAATATTACATGAAGATTAAGTGATATTAAGCTTGATGTGTTTGATTTGTTGGAGTACTTTGCTTTATTATATAAACGAATAGAGATAAAAGATAATGATGCAATTTTAAGGTGAGATAGTCATATCAATATGTTATACAATTTAGTTTGTCTATGGTTTTATATAGACTTGAGTATTTAGTGCTTAGGAAATCATTGCATCTATGTTGAAAGTGGCATAAGATTAGAATGCTATATGATGTCGAAATTCTAAAGGATTGATGCAAAAAGGATTATATGGAGGGTAAGTGCAATTAAATCCTATTAAAATATGATCACTGTCTCATGATAAATTCACATTGGTGGTTTTCTCACATACAAAGAAGGATATAAGAAGCGTTATGAGATGTGCAGATGAAATTAATGTGAAATTTGAAGAAAAGAAAATTAAATTTGTTCAAATAAATTTGCATGTAAGATTTTACAAGCAACATTCAACAAGAATGAATGGAAAAGGAGGATTCATAGAATTGAACTTATAGATGGAGGTAATGGTCGAGGTCGAGGTGGTAAAATTGTGAAGCGTACTTTCTTCAACATTTTTATTTGAAAGGTCTAATCAATATTCAATGAGACATTGTTACGTTAAAATGTAAGAGCTAATTATTTCTGTTTAAAATAATAAAAATACTATGAAAACTTGGCATATTGACGTTGTCAGTGATCATTCTAAAAATGTTTATCCCATTAGCAATGCAGGTTGCAAACCTTTTCTTGAAAGTGCATTGAACATTTAAAAATATTATTCCCATTGGCATTTCAGGTTGTAAACTTTTATTGAAACTGCATAAATTTTCTTGTCTTCAAGAAATATGTAGGATGGTCCTTGGTAAATGAGAAACTTGATCACTTAATTTCATTGTAGATTATGGAAAGGTCAAAATTCATTCTGTTATGATATATATATATAATTTTAAATAACTTTGTGCCTATATCTGTTGTTGTGGGTTGTTTTCCTTCACATAAAATGCAGCTTTCATATATAGAGACTATTTACTTCAAGATTAACAATTATCCACAGTTTAAGTATATAATCAAGCCTAATGTATATTGTTTCTTTGGCTATTCAGACTACAAGCCTAATGGTATATTATTTCTTTGGCTATTCAGACTAATTATTTTTAATCAACTAACATATACTAACCCTGATCAACCCACCCTGTTAGAATTCTCCTTTGTGGTAGCTTTAGCAGTGCTTGCATCACATACATTAACTCTACAGTATTGAACTCCACAATGCTAAGCTCTAACCGGAGACAAGCAAAGGCTGACACAAATGTTGAACTTCTACTGTTATACCACTAGCCAATTGTCATCTTGATGCAAAGCTTTATGTTCATTTCTTTGTGTTAGGGTTGTTGATGGAGGTGAGGGTAAGAAATTTCTTAAATTGATATAAAGACAGGCCACGTACTTTCTCTTTGTACTATACATGTCATATTTTTAGTTACTTTTACTTGGAGAGTGGTTGCTGCCATTTAAATTTGATTTAGGGCAAGCAATGTGATATGTTTATAGAGGAGATCGAAAGTTCGTGTAATTTGATATGGTTGAGATTGAAGGAGCAGAAAAATGAAATTTTATTATGTTTGGAGTTGCAAGACTCAAATGATGCTATCTATATTTTCTAAATCAAGGTCAAGGACTCATTTGTGATATTGGGAACAAATTTCATTGTAATTTGCTCATACGATCTTACATTTCATATGCATTGCACATAGGATTGTCTTTTTTACATTGAAGGGATTGCTCCCCTTCCTATAAGTGCATAAGTTGGGTTACATGTTCGAATCAAATTTCATTGTAATTTCGTTTTACTTGTCTACTTTTGTTTTCTTATTATCCTCTTCAAAATCTTTTGGGAATGGTAGCCCATATTATTCCTAAATGATCATTTTGGACTTTAACTCGAGTAGGCAGTGATTTAAGCCGGTTATTGTGGCTACTTTGAGTCATTCAAAGCTTTTTGGATATGCTTTTTAATTTGTTCCCGTTTATAATCATTTTGGCATATTATAATCATTTAATGAAGATAGAGTCATATTAGATTTTGCTTTAACGTAAAATTTTGTTATTAGCCAAGTCATAGTACCGATTAAACAAAGTTTCTCCCACTTGCTTAATCGTTATATATATATATATATATATATATATATATATAGTTATATTTTCATAATAGGATATTTGTTTGTTTTAAAACATAGAGAAACTTTGCCTGCATTTTGCTCATAATAATTTGTAGACTGTGATATTGATTTTGTTTTGGTGGAACAGGTCTTGATCCAGATGAAAAACTGAAAAATCTTGGATCTCGCAACTTCTTTCTCTGTGCCCGCTCTACCAGGCGCAAGCTCCCTGCCTGCAACAGCTCCTACTAGGAAGCTGTTGCAGCGGTTGATTTTCCGCCCTTGCTCTGAATTTAGCTTATTTCAATTTCCTCTTCATTGAAGTCATTTTTCTTGCTTATGAAAACAGTCATTTTATTAATGTCTTGTGCGAGTGTTTGGGAATTATTGAAGTACGGATCTGATGAAAGGTGTTTTGTTTCGTTAATGTCTTTTTATTTTTAGATTATGAGATTTGTGAGTGCTGCAGCACAAATTACTTTTTATTGCTGTCAGCTGTGAGAAAGTAATTATTCGGTGTTTGTTGTGTAATTTTTTTCTACGTTAAAGTGCTGTCTGGGTATCATTACCCAAGATTTTTAGAATTTAAGATACTCAGGTGTAGTGAGCTACTTCAATATGTTATTTTCTATGCATTTAATTAATATTTTTTTTTATTTCGGGGTCTCTGATGCAAAAATTATGACGTCAATGCTTTAAATTATTGTATCAATATTATGATGTTCACCAGTAATAATGTCTTTTATGACTTGAGTATAGCGGTCAGCGTGTTAGGGTCGCTTCGATGCATGGGTACTCGAGTGTAGTGTTAAATTTGGAATATAATTTGGAGTTATTTTATAAAAATAGTATCATGATATAAATTTGGAATATAAGCACTCTCGTATATAAATTAATGAAATTAGCAAATATTATTATTCATATGAAGATAAATATTTTATGCATTTAAGAAATTAAATGAGTTTGATAAAAGAAAAAATTGATAGTTTTTGTTTTAAACTCTGGTATACATGTAAGAGTTATAATAGAAATGATGTTATGTTTAAATATTGTTTAGATTGAGAGATATTATTGTAAAAATTTGTAGAATTTGGGCTATAATTGATACTCTAAATATTGATGTTGATGCTAAATTTCTTAATATTACATGTATTTATGCTCCCCAAGGAGGTTTGGATATATATTTAAAAGAAGTTTTTTTTTTTTTGAGAAGATTTAAATGGATATGGTGGAATGATAGAAAATTTTAGAAATATTCATATTGGTTATGGTTTTGGAGTCATTAATGAAGAATATAGTCATATTAGATTTTATTTTAACTTGTGATCTTGTTATTCTTAATATTTTATTTAGAAAAAAAGATGGGCATATTATTAATTATAAGAACTAATAAAATACAAATTGATTATTGTTTTATGAGTAAACTATTTTGGTGTTATTAATATTATAAATAATAATAATTTTTTATTTCACCATCGCTTTAATTAAATAGAAGAGGAGGCTTGATCTAATGATATTCCAATAAAAGTGTGGACAGGTGTAGAAGTTCTAATATTTTTTTTTGTTTATTAAATTTTTAATATTATTTTATTAACTAAAAGGATATGGGGAGAGATTTTATTGATTCTTTAAAAAAAATAATAAAGCAGATGCATTAGAGTATAAATTATAGATGAATTAAATTAATGTTTCATACATTAAAGTTATAAGAAATAGTAATTGAACATTTGAACATATGTTACGACGTGAAACAAAATTTTATTAAAGTCAATTTGGATTCATACCGGACAAGTCTGTTATGAAGATGTACATTTATTGAGAGGTTTGATGGAAAAATATAGAGATAATACGAAAGATTTACAATATATTTTTTTGTTGATTTAGGAAAAAAAAACTTATGATGAAGTTTCAAGAGAAACATTTTGAGAGTTCTAGGAAGAAAAAGTATTAAACATGCATATATTCAAGTCATTTAAGATGTGTATTCTATAGTTGTTACTTATGGTTGAGAACAAAGAGGATTGGCAGTGTTTATTTTTATTTTTTATTTTTATTTTTATTCAAGTTGGATTACAATAGGGATTGACTTTAATAGAATGATGCTCTTATTGGATATTTATAGAAGGATGTACCTTAGTGCATACTCTTCGTTGATGATATCCTTCTTTTGGATAAGACTAGAGAGAGTTTAGGAAGAATTTGAATTATGGAGGTCAACTTCAGAGTCTAGAGACTTTTGTTCAAGTAGAGATAAATTTGAATGCATGGAATGTAATTTTAATAATAGTAGATCTAGTTGTGGAGCTGTAACAATAGATCAAATCATTAAACGAGTGAACATTTTATATATTTTTGGGTTTATTGTTCAAAATTGTGTTTATATTGATGGGGATGTTATTAATAGAATTCAAGCTGAATGGCTGAGTGGATGAATCCATTGTGCCTATTATATGATAGAAAAGTAATGCTTAGACTTAAATGTAAATTTTATAAGATAGTAATGAGACCTACAATGTTTTATGGTGTCAGATATTGGTCTATAAAAGGGAAACAAAAAACTAAGTGTTGTCAAGATGGGAATGCTTGGTTCGATGAGTGATTTTACTCTAAGAGAAGATGTGAAACCAATATATCCGTGAAGGGGTTGGAGTAGCTCCAGTGGCAGACAAGTTACATAGAGTAGCCTTGGATGGTTTTGTCACATTAAAGACCTGTCATCTGATGATCATGTTAGGAAAGTAGATGTTTTAGATTTAACTTATGCTAAGAAAACTAAAGGTAGACCTAAAAAGACATGGGCATGTTTTATAAAAATGATATTGATTTATTAGAATTAAATGAAAATATTACACTAAATAAGACTTAATGGAGAAAAGGGATTCATGCAGGCAACCACACTCAGTGGGATAAAGGCATATTATTATTGTTGTTGGGGGCATTTACATACCACAAAACATATATGTATTTAGAACATACCGATGAAATCTTTAATGCCGCATTAAAAATATCATCATCACTATTTTTTAAAGGTGAAATATATTGTATACATATGAAAATACATATGAATTTTGATATATGTACAAATTTTTCTCTTAACAATAAATTCAAATTAACCTCAATGTTTAGAATTTATAACATTCAATTTTTAATATCACATTAAAAAGATTACTATTATTTATTTTTAAAAAGTGAACATATACTTTTATGTATGGATTTATGATATTAAGGTATTATAAATATAATATGAAAGTTTACTTTTTTATTTTGCTATTTTAATTAAATAATATAAAATTTATACTTGAAATCAATAAATTCCATATTTAACTAGGTGACTCGAACTACAAATCAAATTCTAAATACTAACCATTAATTTTTTATCGAATTACTATTAAGGCTGAAATTAACCAAAAATAAATAATAGAAAAAAAAAAACACATTCAATGTCTAAAAATATATTAAATAATTGGCCAAAAAAAAATTTTAATTACTTATTTGTGAATAATTTTATCTATTTTTATTTTTATCATTGTTTCTAAAAATACATTTGTTTAACATTTTTCTTTTTCTGCCTCTTTATTGTTCTATTTTTTTAATTAACATATTTTTAAATACATTCAAAACGAAATTATATTTTATTAACATTATTTTAATTTACCATCTTAAATATTTTATATTTTAAATAAATTAAAAAAAAAAACCAAAAATGACATCAAAAGATCTATATAAATCAATAATATTCAGCACCTGAAAATGGAAATAAATCGCCAAAAAAACCCAGCTTCATAATATTATAATGCAGTATGATAATCATATATTCACTAAACAGTAAAAGAGAATAAGAAGGCATAGAAATGGGGGGAGTTGAAAAAATTAAATAAAATAAAAACTTTTATTTTTTCATTCATCACATTCTGATCTCCCTCCTAAACTGTGAAAAGAAAAGGCCATGCGGTAAAAGCTTATTTCCTAAACAATTTCTGAAGCATCTCCA
Organism: Phalaenopsis aphrodite; assembly: GCA_003013225.1. Classification (NCBI taxonomy): domain Eukaryota; kingdom Viridiplantae; phylum Streptophyta; class Magnoliopsida; order Asparagales; family Orchidaceae; genus Phalaenopsis; species Phalaenopsis aphrodite. Next base: position 2,365,143 of record NEWO01000001.1, read on the forward strand.
TGAGCAGCACCTTCCTTCTTCCCATCAGCAGCAGCAGCAGCATCAAAACTCTCATCTGCCAGCCTCTGCTCTAGTGCTCTTGCTCCCCGTTCTCTGTAACATGCCACAAAGGAGGAAACATGTTATTCCATTGGGACAATTACATGCATACCACTTAAATCTTATGAATTTACATATCTGACATCAAAACTACACTTTTTATATTTATACCATCCAGGTCTTTCATCTGACATAAAAAATACTAGTATTTTAACTTACAAAGAATGAAATATACCTTTTCATGTATACGTAAGGTGGCACGTTATGTCAGATGAGGTGAATATTCCTAAAGTAAAAGCCGCCGAAGATTCAAAATGAATTTGGGCTTTGCTCTCTGATTAAGAATTGATTTGGGGTATTGGTTCTTCAGATCTGATCTCATTGTGGCTGCTTATATATATATATAGTTGTAGCAGCTCAATGTAGCTTTAGGACTGTTGCTCAAGTAGTAGTCTCCCATGAATGATTTTTTAAGGAGATTTACATACATAATCACTTAATTCCTATGTATTTACACATCTAAAACTTACAACTTCAACTTTTACATGAGTGTCACCTTAACCATGTATAAAAAGTTAAAATGGTGGTATTTTCTAATGTGATATAAAAGAATTGGATGTTCTATATGTAAAAAAGTAAAGTTTAGGTGTTAGATATGAACATACATAGGAATTGGGTGGTATGTATGCAAATGCTCCTTTTTTTAACGTTATTTTATGTTCCACAAGGCTTGCAAATATTAGTAGAAGGATTGGTAGAACCAACTTTGCAGAATAAACAAAATCTGTAGAAATGCAAATTCTTTTCCGTCAGGGAAATACTTTACTGATCTTCTTCTACAAACGCCAAGCTTCTTTTCTTTGGCGAATTTAACGCACTTCCTTCCTCTATGTTCATATTTTTTTTTTGGTTTCTCACCATTCTTTGCATTTCTAAGATAAGTTGTCTATGATTTTCTTTCTTATGCATGAAATTTCAGTCTCCAACTTTCATTTGTTTCATTTGATTAAGAGGGCATATGCTATAAATGGAACATTCGTGACATATAAATATTGTAGACAACAGATAATGCAAACAAAATTACGTAAAAGAATGCTTGCATGGTCATATTGAAAGATTGAATGACTCCTATGAGGAACACATGTAGCTATGATAGAAGTTTACTATAATTAAGATATTTTCTCTTCAAATATACAATTTCATGATATGCATAAATATCTTTAAATGGAAATATTTAATTTAATGGCTCCTTTGTGAGATTGTAAATGTTATAAGAAGAACTTTTCTAAATTGAAAGATTCAGCATCCAGCGTTAAGATCGGGTGGCCAACCGCTGCAGATTCTCCGCCAATCCTTCACCCTTTTTAAAGCTTCGCCCACCCCTTCTCCGTCCTTCAGAATGACCAGCCTCAGATCTGCGACGGAAACCCTAACCCGATCCCCAAAGTTCGATCTGGCCGTCTCTGCCTCGCAATCCTTCCGGGTACTGTCCCGGCTCTGCGTGATCCTGGAACCACCATAAGCTTCGTTCGGAGAGGATCGTCTTCGATCCAACGGCTGGAGAATCAATCGGAGGGTGTAGACAGCGTGAGGATGGCTACTAAGTTTTTGATGAACGTGACGGTGGAGCGGAGCTTCGGTCCTATACATTTGATGATATCGCCGGAGAGCACGGTGATGGATTTGGTCCGGATGGCGTTGAATTTGTACGTTAAGGAGGGAAGGAGGCCGCTGCTGCAGTTTACAGATCCGACGGGATTCGAGCTGCACTACTCGCTTTATAATTTCGATTGTACGCATTCTTTTGATTCGCCTCTATTTGTTAGGCTTATTAGACTGCCTGCGATTTGCCAACCTAAAAAGACAAAAAGACTCGGCATATTGTATAAAATATGATCTTAATTTATTAGAATTAAAGGAAAATATAACACTCAATAGGACACAATGGAGAAGGATTCATGAACCCGATCACACTTATTGGGATAAATGTTTGTTATTGTTGTACATGTTATGCAATTTTTTATCGTTCAAATGGATGATTTTGTTTCGATATTACATGAAGATTAAGTGATATTAAGCTTGATGTGTTTGATTTGCTCGAGTACTTTGTTTTATTATATAAATGAATAGAGATAAAAGATAATGATGCAATTTTAAGGTGAGATAGTTATATCATGGAGACTTGAATGCTAATATGTTATACAATTTAGTTTATGTCTATGATTTTATATAAATTTGAGTATTTAGTGCTTAGGAAATCATTGTAGCTATGTTGAAAGTGGCATAAGATTAGAATGCTATATGATGTTGAAATTCTAAAGGATTAGTGCAAAAAGGATTATATGGAGGGAAAGTGCAATTAAATCCTATTAAAATATGATCATGGTCTCATGGTAAACTCACATGGGTGGTTTGCTCACATACAAAGAAGGATATAAGAACTCGAGCAAATCTATAGATTTGGTTTATTCAAATAAATTTGCATGAAAGGTTTTACAAGCAACATTCAACAAGGATGAATGGAAAAGGAGGATTCATAGAATTGGACTTAAAGATGGAGGTAATGGTCGAGGTCGAGGTGGTAAAATTGTGAAGTGTTCTTTCTTCAACATTTTTATTTGAAAGGTCTAATCAATATTCAATGTGTCATTGTTATGTCAAAACGTAAGAGCTAATTATCTCTGTTTAAAATAATGAAAACATCATGAAGACTTGGCATATTGACGTTGTCAGTGCTCATTCTAAAAATGTTTAGCCCATCAACAATGCAGGTTGCAAACCTTTTCTTGAAAGTGCATTGAACATTTAGAAATATTATTCCCATTGGCATTTCAGGTTTTAAACTTTTACTGAAACTGCATAAATTTTCTTGTCTTCAAGAAATACGAAGGATGGTCTTTGGGAAATGAGAATCTTGATCACTTAATTTCATTGTAGATTATGGAAAGGTTAAGATTCATTATGTTATAATATATATATATATTTTTAAATAAATTTTTGTTTATATCTGTTGCTGTGGGTTGTTTTCCATCACTTAAAATGCAGCTTTCTTATATATAGATTGTTTGCTTCAAGATTAACGGTTATGCACAGTTTAAGTATATAATCAAACCTAATGGTATATTATTTCTTTGGCTATTCAGACTAATTATGTCTAATCAACTAACCTATACTAATCCTAATCAACCCACCCTATTAGAATTCTCCTTTCTGATAGTTTTAAAAAGCCTGCAACAAAGAAAATAAACCCAAAAGAATGAAACCCAAAAAAACAAACCCAAACCGAAAAAAACAAAAGCCGAAAAAAAAAATGAAACTCCAACTTTAAAACCCAAACCAAATGACAACCTGAAGCAAAACCTTAAGGTCATTTCTTCATGTTAAGGTTGTTGATAGAGGCGACGGTAAGCAATTTCTTAAATTGATATCAAGACAGGCCACATTGTCTCTCTTTCTACCATACATGTCATATTCGTAGTTACTTCTACTTGGAGAGTGTTTGTTTCCATCCGAACTTGAATTAGGGCAAGTAATGTGATATGTTTATAGAGGAGATCGAAAGTTCATGTAATTTGATATAGTTGAGATAAAAGGAGCAGAAAAATGAAATTTTATTGTTTGGAGTTCGACGACTCAAATGATGTTGTCTATATATTCTAAATCAAGGTCAAGGACTCATTTGTGATATTGGGAACAAATTTCATTGTAATATGCTCATAAGATCTTACATTTTGTATGCATTGCACATAGGATTGTCTTTTTCACATAGAAGAGATTTCTTCCCTTCCTATAAGTGCTTGAGCTAGGTTAGATGTTCAGATCAAATTTCATTGTAATTTCATTTTACCTGTTTACTTTTGTTTATAGACTATGCTCTTCCAAATCTTTTGGGAATGATAGCCCATATTATTCCTAAATGGTCATTTTGGACTTTAACTCGAGTAGGCAATTATTTAAGCGGGTTATTGTAGCTAATTTGAGTCATTCAAAGCTTTTTGGATATGTTTTTAATTTGTTATCGTTTTTAAATATTATAATCATTTAATGAAGGTAGAGACATATTAGATTTTGCTTTAGTGTGCGATTTTGTTATTGTCAATACTTTTTTCAAGAAAAGATACGAGCATACTATTACTTATAAGAATGGATCTAATAAAATACATATTAATTATTTTCTTACGAGAAGAAGAGATCGTCGAGACTGTAAAGATTGTAAGGTCATTCCAAGCGAGGATTTAAGTATTCAACATCAATTATTAGTTCTAGATTTTAGGATGAAGAGTTGTAAAATAAAGAATCATATGAATCATTGTCATAGAATTTGATGGGGGCACATAAAAAAACACATAAAATTATTTTTATGAGTAAACTTTAGGATTTCAAGTTTTAGGATGTTCATGAAGATGCAAGTTCTATGTGGGATAAAGTAACAAACACTATTAAACAAGTGAGGAAAGATGTACTTGGAGAATCAAAAGAAAAAATTTCTATGAATAAAAATAGTTTGTGGTGGAATAATAATGCGCAAGAAAAAGATAAAATATAAGAAGCTATATTATAAAAATTGATTTAAATGTAAAATCTTAGAGAACTAAGAAAAATATAAAATGACCCATAGTGAGTCTAAGAAAACAATCTATGACCATAAAAATTCTGTCTTTAGTGATCTTTATGATATTTTAGATACTAAAGTGGGTAAAAAATATATGTATAAACTGGCCAAACAAAGAGAAAAGAAAAGTAAAGATTTAACTCAAATAAAGTGTATTAAAGATGAAAATCAAAAAGTATTTTTCCTAAAAAAAGATATTCAATATAAGTGGGCGAGTTATTTTGATAAACTTTAAACAAAGTTTCTGAAAATATGTTCAATCTTAATGATTTTAGTATCATTAATTAAGATAAAATGTTTCATTTATATCATCGCATTAATGAAAAAAAGTTGATGAGGCTTTAAACTAAATCAAAGGTGGAAAGTCTGTAGGACCTGATGATATCCCAATTGAAGTGGGGAAATATATAGGAGATTTGGGATTTTCATGGTTTATTAAACTCTTTAATTTTATTTTAATAACTAAAAAGATGCATGTAGAGTGGAGGAAGAGTATTTTTGTCCCCATTTTTAAGAATAAAGGGATGCATAAGTATACAAATTATAGAGGAATTAAGTCGATGTGTCTTACATTAAAATTATGCAAGAGGGTAATTGAACATAAGTTAAGAAGTATTACAAATATTTCTCATAATCAGTTTGGATTTATGTTGGATAAATCTACTATGAAAGTTATACATTTATTGAGAGGTTTGATGGAGAAGTTCAAAGAGCATAAGGAGAATCTACATATGATTTTTATTGATTTAGAAAAAGCTTACGCAAGGTTCCAAGAGATATCATTTGGAAAGTCATTGAGAAGAAATGTGATGATTTGACTTTTATTCAAGTCAATAAATATATGTATACTAGAGCTATTACTTGTGTTCGAACTGAAGAAGGATTGACCAAATATTTTGTTATTTCAGTTGGATTACATCAGGGATCAGCTTTAAGCTCATATATTTTTGCTTTAGTTATGGATGCTCTTACTGGACATTTACAAAAGTATGTATCTCGGTGTATGCTTTTCGCTGATGATATCCTTCTCGTGGATAAGACTAAAGAGAAAGCTCGGGAAAAACTTGAATTTGGGAGGTCTACATTGGAGTCTAAAAAGCCTTTATTTGAGTAGAACTAAAATTGAATATATGGAATATAATTTTAATAGTAGTAGCTCTAGTGACAAAGTTATAACTATGAGTGATCAAATTATTAAAGATGTGAACGCTTTAGATGTTTTAGGTGTATTGATCAAAGTAAAGGTTATATAGATGGGGAAGCTATTAGTAGAATTCAAATTTGTTTGTTAAAGTAGAGGAATGCTTCAGACCTATTGTGTGAATGAAAAGTATCGCTTAGACTGAATGGAAAATTTTATAAGATGGTGGTGAGACCTGCAATGCTCTATGGCGCTACTGTTGACCTTTAAAAGAGAATCTTAAAACAAAGTTAAGTGTTAACGAGATGAGATTGCTTAGGTGGATGGGTAGCTTTACACTTAGAGACAAAATGTGAAATGAATATATCCGTGATAGGGTTGGTGTAGCTCCCGTTGCGGACAAAATTAGAGAGAGTTGTCTTGGATGGGTTGGTCACATTAAACATCAACCATGCGATGATCCGGTTAGGAGAGTATGTGTTTTAGATTTGATTTATGTTAACAAAGGTAGAGGTAGACTTAAAGGTCTTGGGCATATTGTAAAAAGGATCTTAACATATTAGAATTAAATGAAAGTACGAAACTCAATAGGACACAGTGAAGAAAAAGGATTCATGTGGCCGACCTCACTTTGTGGGATAAAGACCTTTTGTTGTTGATGTTTTTATAATCATTTTGATCATCTCATACTTGAACCGAGTTTAATCCATTCCATCATATTTGTGCTGAAAATTAATTGATGATTATTATGGTGATATAGGAAGAGTTAATCAAGCCAAGTAGTCATTGATTTTAGACAAGGAAGCCAAGCTGCATAATCAAGCGATGACTGTCTTAAATTTTCACTAAGTTCTTAAGATTGGCACGGGCAAATAGCTTTCTACTCTAATTTTGATCGAGAAGGCCCAGTGTCATGGGCTTGGTGGCTTCACAGCTTTGCTCGTTGGTTGTGGGCTTGTTGCCTCTGCTTGGCCCATCACGCAAAGGGCCAAATCAAGATGTAAACACTTGAGTTATGAATATGTTAAATCAATTATAATTGAGTCTTTTTGGAGTGGGTGATCATTTTGGATTTTTGCTTAGGCATTATGGCAAGCATGTTAATCTAAGCATTCAAGCTGACTCAAAAATAATTTTTTTTTCTTTTTAATTTTTTTTTAATATTCAATATACATATTTGTATGTTTATATAGACCATATACATATGTCCACATGCAACCATTACAATTAAAATCTGTACATATTATTTATATTTCAAGTTGATCTCAGGCTCGCTCGATTCCATTTGCGCCTATATCTCAAAATCATTTCAAAGATTAGATAGTACCAAAATTTGCCTCATGGCTCAACTCGTTTGGCTCAATCCAAGTATCAAAAGTCGATTCAATCTTTGAACTATTTTCAAATTGACACTTTTTTTATAAATGTGTTAAAATTAGTCCGTATATTTGGGACTAATCTACAAAGAGTTGGAAACTATTTGACATTTTTCTCCTTTCCTTTTTAGCTATTATGAATTTCTACAAAATGTTCTTCTTGATGAATGCTTTGATCTATAGCCCAATCGCTTAATGGTTATATATATATATATATATAGCTATATATATTTGTTTGTTTTCAAATTGAGAGAAACTTTGTCTGCATTTTGCTCATGATAATTTGTAGACTTTGATATTGATTTTGTTTTGGTGGAACAGGTCTTGATCCAGATGAAAAACTGAAAAATCTTGGATCTCGCAACGTCTTTCTCTGTGCCCGCTCTACCAGGCGCATTCTCCCTGCCTGCAACAGCTTCCGCTCCTACTAGGAAGCTCTGTTGCAGCGGTTGATTTTCCGCCCTTGCTCTGATTTTAGCTTTTCTGCACTCTCAAATTTCAATTTCCTCTTCATTGAAGTCATTTTTCTTGCTTATGAAAACAGTCATTTTATTAATGTTATGTGCGCGTGTTTGGGAATAATTGAAGCACGGATCTGATGAAAGGTGTTTTATTTCGTTAAATGTCTTTTTCTTTTAAGATTATGAGGTTTGTGAGTGCTGCAGCACAAATTACTTTTTATTGCTGTCAGCTGTGAGAGAGTGATTATTCGGTGTTTGGTATGTAAGTCTGTTTCTACCTCAAAGTGCTGTCTGGGTATCATTACCCAAGCTTTTTATCAATTTAAGATGCTCAGGTGTGGTGAGCTACTTGAATATGTTATTTTCTATGCATTTAATTAATATTTTTTTTTAATTTTGGGGTCCTTGATGCAAAAATTATGACGTCAATGCTTTAAATTCATGTGTGATGTTCTCTGGTAATGATGTCATTTATGATCTGAATATAGTGGTAAGCGTGTTAGGGTCCTTTGTTGTATGGGCACCCGAGTGTAATGTTAAATAAATAACAATTTAGTATTATGATATAAATTTGGAATATAAGCACTCTTGTATGTAAATTAATAAAGTTAAAAGATATTATAATTCATATCTAGGTAAATATTTAATGCATTTAAGAAATTAAATGAGTTGTAGAAAAGAAAAAGATTGATAGTTTTTGTTTTATACTTTAGTATTCATGTAAGAGTTGTATTAGAAATGATGTATGTGTAAGTATATATTAGAGTTTGAAAGATAATATTATAAAAATTAGTAGAATTTGAGATATAATTATAAATCTAAATATTGATGTTCATACTAAATTTCTTAATGTTATAAGTATTTATAGTACTCAAAGAGGTTTGCATGTATGTTTAAAAGAAAAAAAAATTATTTGAAAATATTTAAATGGATATAGTAGAATGAAGGAAGATTTTAGAAATATTCATAGTGATTTTGGTTTTGGAGAGATTAATAAAAGTATAGTTATATATTAGATTTTGTTTTAGCTTATGATATTGTTATTCCTAATATTTTATTTTTTTAAAAAAAGATGAGCATATTATTAATTATAAGAGCTAATAAAATACAAATTAATTATTTTTTATGAGTAAAGTATTTTGGTGTTATTAATATCATAAATAATAATTTTTTTTTTCTTTCACCATCGCTTTAATTAAATAGAAGAGGAGGATTGATTTAATGGTATTCCAATAAAAGTGTGGACAGGTGTAGAAGTTCTAATATTTTTTTTGTTTATTAAAATTTTAATATTCTTTTATTAACTAAAAGGATATCTAATGAAGGGAGAGATTTACTTGTTTTTTTTTTTAAATAAAGGGGATGTATTAGAGTATAAATTATAGATGAATTAAATTAATGTTTCATACATTAAAGTTATAAGAGATAGTAATTGAACATTTGAACAAATGTTACGACGTGATACAAAAATTTATTGAAGTCAATTTGGATTCATGTCGGGCTAGTCTATTATGAAGCTATACATTTATTGAAAGGTTTGATGGAAAAATATAGAGATAATACGAAAGATTTACATTATATTTTTTGTTGATTTAGGAAAAAAACTTTGGGGCTTTAATAATAGATCAAGTCATTCAATGATACTAGATCTAGTAATGGGGCTGTAATAATAGATCAAGTCATTAAATGAGGGAACATTTTATATATTTTGGGTTTATTGTTCAAAATAGTGGTTATATTGATGAGAATATTATTAGTAGAATTCAAGTTGAACGACTGAAGCAGATGAATGTATTGTGCCTATTATATGATAGAAAAGTACTATCTAGACTTAAAGGTAAATTTTATAAGATAGTGGTGAGACCTACAATGTTTTATGATGTTGAATATTGGTCTACAAAAGAGAAACATAAAATTAAGTGTTGTCGAGATGAGAATGCTTGGTTCGATGAGTGATTTTATTCTAAGAGACAATGTGAAACCAATATATTTGTGAAGGGGTTGGAATAGCTCCAGTGGCAGACAAGTTATGGAGAGTAGTCTTGGATGGTTTTGTCACATTAAACACCCACCATCTAATGACCTTGTTAGGAAAGTAAATGTTTTAGATTTGGCTTATGCTAAGAAGGCTAAAGATAGACCTAAAAAGTCATGGGCATGTTGTATTAAAAAGATGTTGATTTATTATAATTAAATGAAAATATTACACTAAATAAGATTTAATGGAGAAAGGGATTCATGCGGGCAACCGCACTCAGTGGGATAAAGGCATATTATTATTGTTGTTGGGGGCATTTACATACCACAAAATTTATATGTATTTAAAGCATACCGCTGAAATCTTTAATGCCACATTAAAAATATCATCATCACTATCTTTTAAAGGTGAAATATATTATATACATATGTAAATACATATGAATTGTGATATATGTACAAATTTTTCTCTTAACAATAAATTCAAATTAACCTTAAAGTTTAGAATTTAGAACGTTCAATTTTTTAATATTACATTAAAAAGATTACTATTATTTATTTTTAAAAAGTGAACATATACTTTTATGTATGGATTTATGATATTAAGGTATTATAATTATAATATGAAAGGTTACTTTTTTATTTTGCTATTTTAATTAAATAATATAAAATTTGTACTTGAAATCAATAAATTCCATATTTATGGACATGATATGCGCCTACAAGACTTGTGGATGAGTTTTTCTTCAACTGGGAGACTCAAACTACAAATCATATTCTAAATACTAACCATTAATCTTTACCAAATTACTATTAAGGCTGAACTTAAAAAAAAAAAAAGAGTACATCAATTTCTAAAAATAAATTAAATATGGAAATAAATGGCCCAAAAACCCAGCTTCAAAACATTATAATGCAGTATGATACTCTTATATTCACTAAATGTAACAAGTAAAAAACAGTAAAAGAGAACAACAAGGCATAGAAATGGGGGAAGTTGAAAAAAAATAAAATAAAAACTTTTATTTTTTTCATTCATCAAACTCTGATCTCCTCTCCCAAACTGTGAAAAGAAAAGGCCATGCAGTAAAAGCTTATTTCCTAAACAATTTCTGAAGCATCTCCATGAGCAGCACCTTCCTTCTTCCCATCAGCAGCAGCAGCAGCATCAAAACTCTCATCTGCCAGCCTCTGCTCTAGTGCTCTTGCTCCCCGTTCTCTGTCACAGGCCACAGAGGAGGACACGTGTTATTGCATTGGGCCATTTACATAAATACCACCTAATTTATATGAATTTACATATCTGACATCTAAACTTCACTTTTTATATTGATACCATCCAGGTCTTTCCTCTGACATAAAATGTACTATTTTAACTTAAAAAAATGAAATAAACCATTGCATGTATGGGTAAGGTGGCATGTTATGTAAATCTTCCTGAAAGGAATTGGTTTCTCGGAGGTTAAGATGCTAAATATAACAGGCTAAGATGAGATGAATATTCGTAAAGTAAAAGCCGCCGAAGATTCAAAATGAATTTGGGCTTTGCTCGCAGATTAAGAATTGATTTGAGGTATTAGTTCTTCAGCTATGGTCCCATTGTGGTTGCTTATATATATATATATATATATATATATATATATATCTCGTTGCAGCAGCTCTATTGGACTGTTGCTTAAGTAGTAGTCTCCCATGAATGATTTTTTTAAGAAGATTTACATACGTAATCACTCAATTCCTATGTATATACATATCTAAAACTTAAAACTTCAACTTTTACATAATTGTCACCTAACCATGTATAAAAAGATGTATTTCCCATATTTTTTAAGTTAAAATGGCGGTATTTTCCATGTGACATAAAAGATTTGGGTGTTATAAATGTAAAAAAGTGAGGTTCAGGTGCTAGATGTGTAAATACATAGGAATTGGGTGATATGTATTTAAATGCTCCTTTTTTTTAATGTTATTTTATGTCCTACAAGGCTTGCAAATAGTATAAGGATTGGTAAAATCAACTTTGTCGAATAAACAAAATATTTAGAAATGCAAATCATATTGTTTGATTGCATCTAGATTTACATTGTAAGTTAAATATTTACAAGAAATCATAGATCCTAAGGTATTCTGCATAGAAAATCCACCAAAGAATAAAACAACTTGAAAAATGGTGGCCAAGGATAGCATCAGGAAAATTTGGAGGCTTACCTTCTCCTTGATGCATCGATAGGATCAGATCCAGGTAACGGATTTCCTTTTAACACCAGTGAGCTAGATTCACTCAACTTATGCAATCTTTTTCCACACAACATTTTGTCAAACAATGAAGCGACTGGATCAAGAATTGGGCTGCAGGTTCGTAGAGGGCAGAAAATAACTTAGAGTGTATACAAAATGACTTTCCACATAATATTAGAGTGCAAACCACATTACCGCAGAAACTGAGGGAAGAAGCTAGAGAAGGAAAACTCGTCGCTCGGATCACCTTTGAGGCCAGTTTCAGGCTTTTTCTGAAAATAACGCAAGTAAAGCCAACCCATGTAGAAGCCAAATAGTACAGTTGGAAGGTAGGAAGCAGACTCTGGTACGAAGAAGCTCACAACTACTGAAACAGTTGCAACGAGAGTAGGAATCCACTGGAACAGAGGTAAGGAAGCCGGTAAGAATATAAAATTGAAAAGAACATTAAAACAAATTAGTGTCGAAGAAACAAAAGAAAAAGAAAAAAATGAAGGTTCACTTTGAACCTTTGCTCTTATTTTCAACAGGAAAAATAGACTCAGCTCATGATCTGGCATAAGTTGCTTGATTCCTACCAAGAAACCTGCAAGGATCCCATGGAAACCAGAAATAGGTGTGTAGCTGCAATGAAATTTCAAAAAAAAATTATGACTATCATTATTATTATTATTATTATTAAAATACCCAAAAAATTGGAATAATAAAATCTACAAACTGGCCATATCCAATAAGTAGTGAAAGGTTGAAGCAAGGACCATTTCAACAGTTAGATTAGACTGAAGGGACAATGACAAACATCAATGATAAATTGTATTTATAACCAGAAAAAATACCATATCCGGTGGCTGAGGACATATTAGCAGTGTATATTCAACACATATGTAAATGTTGTGTTAACAACCGGAAAACTATTCATATGACCATGTTCAAAAAGAATATAACTTATAATGTAATTTTCCCCCATATTTTTACAAGCTGTAAAATAAAAAAAACCGATTGCAAACAATCCTAGTATTTATACCAACATAATCAATGCAATTTAGATATGTCTTGCACTATGGTTATTGCATATGAATCTTAAAGGTAAAGAAGTAGATGTATATTATGAAACCAATATCATTCAAGGAAAGCCCAAACAATCTCTGCAACACCAACATCACTCTTGCTTCCAAACTTTCTGAGTCAGCTTTATGAATACTTTTTTCATTCAAAACCTTCATTGTTATATACTGTCTAAATAAATTCCTTTCGATAACATCTACCTTGTTATGCACCATTTCAACCCCTTTCAGATATTTTTCATAACCTTCCAGATGTATTTCCTGACAGCTTCTTTCTCCTTCGACTACTTCCAACGAGTCTTCCTCCGACTACTTGCGAGCCTTCAATTTCTTTCACTCAAGGATCGTAGGCTTCGGCTTAGGATTTTCTCCTTCGATCTCGGATCGAATTCAAGGCAATACACAAATTTGTTGTTCTCTTTGGTTTTCTTTGGGTTTCTTTGGATTTTTTTGGATCTCTTGGCTTTTTTTAGCTTTAGGTTGATTTCAATCAACAACTTTCTTGGTAATCAACTTGTGAGCGACAATTCTGTTTAGAATTTTTTTTGAAATCTTAGCTAGCAGATTACAGGAAGGAATTATGCAATGTGGGAGTTACAGTTCAAGATGTTTTTAAAGGGGAAAAGTCGTGCTTAGACTAAAAGAAAAATTTTATAAGATGGTGTCGAGACTTGCAATGCTCTTTCTGCTGAATGTTGGTTTTTAAAAGAGAAGAATAAAACTAAGTGACTTTATTTTCTATAAAGATCAATTCCACTTTAGTTTGAGTATAGTATAGTTATTCTAGCCTGAATACTCTCAAATTCCATAGCGACATCATGTCCTTCGACATTTTTTTATCATCGATCGGAGATCCCTTGCTCAATGGAGCTCTTCACTTGTATGTTTGCATTCTAGGTAAAACTAAGATGACTATGTTCAGTTTGCCTCTATTTGCAAGTTCCAGTTGCTAGGACTGGAAAATAAAGTGAAGGACTGTAAACTTTGCTTATCTCTTGGTTCTTATCTCTAGGGGTGGTACATTCAGACCATTTTGTTTGGTAGAACCTCTGTTGTACAACGCCCAAGCCTCAAACAGTAGGAAAATTAAAAAAAAAAAAAATCGAAGCGGTTTTGCGGCGCTGATGTTCGATATAAACTGGACTAAATTTAAGCAAGCATTTCTGGTCGACAAAAGGTATATAATAAATAATTGCGCCAAAATGACTGCACTTACAGATAGCTTTCCTCTGTTGTGATGTAGTATAGCGCAATAGCGGTGACAAAAATGCAGATCGAAATTAAGAAGTTGACAACAACAATGAACCTAAAGAATTCCCTCGATCCCCATAGTGGTTCCAGAAACTTCCCAATGAAAAGAAGACCAACTACACTGATGATTACCTGCATAACGGAGCAGTTTTTTAGTTATATAAAATTCACTCGCTGATGAAATAACACATTAAAGTATACCAAGAAGAATTTCAGATTATGCTTATTATTATCTAAGGCTAAATGTCACATGATTCAGTCACTTCTTTAATGCTGTAAGTTAAATGAAAAATAGATCTACGTTATATTTGTTGATTGCTAGATAAAATCCAGTGTGTTTATTCTCAATGAAAGCATCGCATCAAGCAAACATGATGAACTTGAGAGAGAAGATTTTGTTTACAAGTAGTTTGATCATATGGTTTTGTATATTTCAGTTCTGGTTCAATTTAAAGTAAATCCAATAGTGAGTTGTTATGATGGAAATAGCAAATTCATCTAAATTAAATATGGTTTCGGCCGGAAAAAGATTAGAAGATGAACATTCTGTTTCTTGGGGTGCTGTCTTTGGGCATTGTAATTTGAAAGGGAAATTTAGATACCTAACACCTAATTCTTATTTGTTTACATATCTCACACCTAAATGTTCATATTTATATACATAGCACTTTGGTGCTTTAAATCTATACAAGAAAATAGGAAGTGTTATTTGTAGTGACATTAATAATTTGGGTACTCTCTGTGTAAATAAAAAAATTAAGGGGAGAAATATAAAAAAAAGAGTTGTGTGCTATGTGTCAGATTTGAAAAAAAGAGCAGCATAATTTTTTTGATAAGACGGACATTTAAACCCAATTACAATAGACATAATAATGGAAGACAATAAAAGTATACTATTAAAAAAAAATAAAACAGAATTAAGCAAAAGAAGAAAAACATAATCGGGAAATAAAATCAAATAATAAGTAATGACGACGTAGGGATAATCATTATATTATAATACACTTCCTCAAGTTGAAACATAGAAGTTAATCATGTTTAACTTGGACTTCAAATTTTCGAACAAAGGGCAAGATGAATTCTCGGTAAGAATGTCCGCTAGTTGACCACTGTAGGCCATTTATAAAACACAAATCTCCCCGGACCCATTCATTTCTTAATAAAGTGTCTATCGGTTTCCACATGTTTGATATGATCATGTTGAACTGAGCTGTGAGCAATGCTAGTCTTATTATCTCAAATTAATTATAGCGGGACAGAGGTTAGCATACGGAGTTCGCAGAGTATGATGCGTAGCCAGAGGGCTTCACAAATTCCTAAGAACATGGATCAGAATTCAGCTTGAGCAACCCAAAATATTTCTTGCTTTTCCACGTGACAAGATTGTCTCATACAAATGAGCAATACCTCAAGGTAGAACGCCGATCGTGAACAAATTCGGCCCATTCAACGTATGTATAAACAATAACCGAGAGTTGTGGCAATAAAAGAACAAACCTGAGTCTGGTGTACTTTTTAAGTAGTGGAGAATTCGGTGCAGGTTGGAGATGGTGCTCGTAGGAGTTATGCATGAATTGACTCACTATTCCAACTACGTGACATATGTCGATGTGAGTATGAGCCAGGTAGATGAGCTTTCCAACAAGACACTGGTAATTAGTTTTGTTGACAAGTATAACATTTGAAAATGTCAGATAATTTTTTATTAGAATCCATAAAAACATCAAAATGTTTGCACAGAAGAAGGTTATTCTCTGTCAAGAGATTAATCACATATTTGCGCTGAGACAAACAAATTCCACAAGAGGAAAAAGCTACTTCATTGCCTAAGAAGTACTTGAGGGATCCCAAATCTTTAGTCTCTAAGAATGAAGCATGAATTTCTTTTAAGGTCTCCAATGTTGGGACCTTTACCTGTAAGAATAATATCATAAACATAAATAATAAGAATAGCTACCCGACCATTAGGAGTGCCAGAAGAAGAGGATGTGATCCAATTGAGCCTGAGTAAAATCATGGTCCACGACCAACTTTATGAATTTGCCAAACAAAACTCTTGGGAACCGCTTTAGCCCATAAAGGAACAATCGTGGTCTGCACACTTGTCATCTAGAGGCAGTAGAATCAAAACTTGGGGGAAGAAACATGTACACCTCTTCTGTCAGCTCTCAATTAAAAAATGCATTCTTGACATCTAGTTGGAATAAAGGTCAATCCATATTCACCACAAGTTACAACAGGACCCAAATAATGTTTAACTTGACCACTGGATCAAATGTCTCCTCATAATTAACTTCATAGGTCTGTGAATACCCTTTCAAAATCAATCATGCCTTGTTGCGTATAAAAGATCCATCATAGTTCAACTTCGTGTTGAAAATATATTGGCACCCTACAACTTTTTACCCTGAGGAAGATCAATGATGTCTCATGTATAGTTCCACTGAAAGGTGTTCATTTCCTCCATTACTGCCGTTTTCCAAGCCGGATCAGCAAAAACAACCTGAATAGTAGCTGGGTTCTGATGGTCCGTCGGGGCAAAAGCAAATGCCTGTAGGTCGGCAATAAACTGCGGAAAGATACATAGTCTTCCATAGAAAGTGAGCAAGTTTAATTGCATAACTTACCCGGAGAACTCACCTCATTCGAAGGAAGAGTCGTGCTGAAGATGTCGCCCAGAGTGTAGTCAAGGTCCTGCAAGGAGGTAGCGGGTTTCAAGGAAAGAGCATTAGAACGGGTGTGCTAAGTGTAGACACGGATAGTGGGAGGAGATGGTGCACTCACTAAATCAAGGGACTCACCGGAATAAAGGACTCCTTAGTGGCAAGTACAGTGGGGGGACATCCATAAGAGTAGGATAAGAAACAATGTCTAAAAATCCAAGCTCCCCCTCACTTGGGGCCAAGCTAGAAAAATAAGGAACATTTTCAAATAAGAAGACATCAACACTCACATAAATTTTGTAAGTGTTACGATCAATACATCAATACTCCTTTTTGAGTGGCAGAGTACCCAAAGAAGATATACTTTATGGATCTGGGATAAAGTTTACTCTGATCGGGAACAATTTTTCGAACAAAAGCAGTACACCCACAAATCTTAGGATCTATGGTGGAGAAAATCCGAGTGGCAAGGAAGCATGACAACAGGACTGCTAGGCGGGTTCAAAATTTGTGAACTTTAGAAGACACTCTATTTATGAGATAGGTGGCAGTGAAAATGGTATCGTTCCAAAACCGTTTCGGCCAAGTGCAATACTCACAATTAACATCAAGGTCGTCACTCATCATCACTAATAAAGTTGATACATCCCTCCTAATTGTCGATCTCCCCTCTCATGAAAACAAAAATTAAATGAATCATGAGCTATTTATCAATGACAACTAAAAAATCCCCTAACCCCCCTTATTTCCACCTCTGAAGCCATCTTCTATAATTCATACCCACTGTAGTGTATTAATTCCTTCTCCAATCACAAGGATATACATCGTTTGTATACGATGCACACTAGTACAATCATTTATGGAAAAAGTACAAGTTAATTACAATATTATGCAATGAAATACCATCAAGATGACAAAGGAAGTTTCTATAGAAACCATACCAAACGCAACTCATATAAAATAGAAGGTTATCAAAAAGAACTTTTGACGCGGGCTCTATTGAACCGACGACTGGTCCAACTGAGATAGTTGTATCGGTTCAGGGGGAGGCAAGTGGGTCGGTCAACCCAATAACTTGGGTTAGGGTTGCCGCCCAAGTCCTTATTTATAGTTATAGATATATCATTTGCTTTGTTTAGGCTTAGTTTTTGCCGAGTTTCAGTCCAAGCTTGAAGTCGGTAGTTGTCTTCCCATGTAAGGCTATATTCGAGAGCGACAAAGTGCTCCAGCTATACCTCATCTGAGATGTCAATCTTCTCCAAGGGTTCAAGGCATGCTCTAATTGTAGCTTGCTCCCGCATGGATAGTTATTTGTTTCCAAATCTCCGCATTCCTTCTATCTGCCACCTGCTATCCCCTGCATCCCTTATCCCAATCACTTATTGGTTTACCCACAATCACCTGCTTCTAGTTGTCAATCATCACTACTGCCATAACTCCCTCCTGACACCACCATTGTTGTGAGACCCCTCTTTATGCCTTGCCTGCTACTTTGTCGCCAACCCTATCCCACCTCTTCCACCACAGTTAAATCCAAATCCTCTGTTTCCCTACTGCCAGCCTGACTCCACCCCACACAACTACCGCAATACAACCCCCTAAATCACCAGCCAGTATCATCACCGTACTTACATCCTTCCTATACTCCACCCCCTAGTCTCCTTCTCTCTCTCTGCACTAGCCGCCTACCAGTTTACTCCCTTTCAAACTTCCACCACATTTTATCGAATGACTACAATCAGTTGAGAGGAGAGGGTCTTTAAATACAAAGAGATACCAGACGACAAGAGGGTGAAGCTTGCATCCATCAAATTAAGGAAGGAAACCTCTTTGTGGTGGGAAAACTTGCAGAGGTAAAGGAAGAGATAAGACAATGACAAGATTATTAAGTGAGAGAAGATGAGGAAGGCAATGCAAGGAAAATATCACCTCATTACTGACAGTATATGCTTTTGAGACTCCACCTATAGCAGAGAGATTTATTAGTAGAGTTCACAACACAGTTTAAGCAATTGCAGATGAATTGTTAGTTGGTTGAGCCAGAGGAGCACATCACAATCTGTTATCTGGGATGCCTGAAGCCAGCTATCAACAATGTGGTATAGTTACAGTCCTATTGGTCACTGAGAGATGTCCATACCTTAGCTCTGAAGGTGTTGAAACAACTGAAACTGAGCAGACAACCACTTCCAGACAGTTAATCATCTGCAATTGGAGACATCAGCAGGACCACGTCTCAGGAAGTTTAGAAAACTAGTTCGAATAAGAACAACACCACCCAAATGAGAAGAAACTTGAGAAGAGTAACACGCCTACTACAATCCCCGCCAAAAAAATGGTTCAGATGCCACCAACAGCTGCCCGATGAGCCGAGTAGTCTCCTTTATCTAGCACGGTGCAATGGAGGAAGTTAGTGACGAGGAGGTAGCAGAGGAACATGATAAGGTTTGTTATCTTCCACCGGATGAGAGTGAGATACCCGTGGTTCGATAGGTCCTATAAATTAAAGATATAAAGGATCTATAGTGGCTTCGCCACAACATGTTTTACACTTGTTGCACTATGAACAGAAGGAAATAGTAAGAACATGGTGTTTACGTAGATGGTGAAAAAATTGAGCCTAATTACTCAGCGACATTTTAGTCGTATTCTTTGATGTGGCTGAAGGATAACAGGGTCAACAATGACTAAAGATGTCTGATGAAGTTTTCGACTGGGAAACAATTGCAAGATCAGGTGTGGTGCAACATGGTACCCATGGATGTCTGACACCTTTTATGGGCGAGGTCGTGGCAATTTAATAGTAGGACTCAACTCAACGGATTCAAAAACATCTACTCCTTCACCAAAGAGGAGAAGTGCGTTGTCCTTCCTTTGGCGAAGCCCAAGATCACAAGTGCCCTTGCCAGTAGAGCGGTATCAATGGGACCTGTTTTGGTGAAGATAGAGAATGATAGGACTAAGACACTGAAGCTTGACATGGGACAGTCATGACAGAGAACATTTCAGAACATCACGATCAAGACCTTATCTCCGTGGTCACCACCATTTGGGGAGGTTCAGATTATCCTCACTTCAAATCAGGTTGAGCCGACCTTGGATTATGTTGGGAAAATTCAATAGTAGACGCATGATACGCATACCCAACTCAGCTCAGTAGTGGACCCCAAGAAGGGTGAATTGATATGGATGTATGCTCGCAAGTAGGGGAAAACACTCAAGTGCTTCGGATAACAATGTAGTGGCCAATGAGAACCAGGTGTTTCAAAACCGTAGGAGAAGATCCTTCAACCCCAGGAGCTTACAACAACTCTATCATCGTCAACGTGCAACCAGAAGCTTCGACGAATGAGTCAAAGCTCCCCAACCCCAGAAGTCTTACGTGAGGTTCTATAGAACCGACAGCTAGTCCAACTGGGACAGCTTGATTGGTTTAGAGGAAAGGCAAGGGGGTTATTTGGCCCAATTATATGTGATAGGGTTGTTGCCCGAGTCCTCCTTACTTATCTACTATTATAAATATGTCATTTGCTTTATTTAAGGTTGCTTTTTGCTGAATTTCGGTGCAAGCTTGTCATTGGCAGTTGTCTTCCCGTTTAGAGTTGTATTCGAGGTTGACAAGGGGCTCTGGTTGTAACTAGTCTGAGATGGTGATCTTCTCAAAGAGTTTGAGGGGTCCTTTGGCTATAGCTTGCTCCCGCAAAGATAGTTATCAGTTCCTAATCCGCCTTTGTTCTCTGTAGTGCATCCCTTCTCTCTGTCATCTGTTATCCCTTGCATCCCTTCTCCCTGCCACCAGCTAGTTTTCCTGCAATCACCTGCTTCTAGTCTTCAATCATCACTGCTGCCATAACTCCCTCTCGTCTCCACTGCTGCTGCGTAGACCACTCCCCATACCTTTCCTGCTATTTTGTCACCAACCCTATCCCACCTCTTCCACCACCGTTGAATCCCTAGCCCTTGTTCCCCGACCGCCAACCTGACTCTATCCCATACAACTACCGCAACACAACCCCCTAAATTCTCAACCAGTACCGTCGGCCCCCTCCAACACCTTCATATCATACCTAACCCTGCTTACACCCTTCCTCTACTGAGCCACCCCCTAGTCTCTCTGCCCCAACCGCCAACCAGTTTACTCCCGTCTAACTGGCTCAGTTTCCAAATCATTTTCTGTATGGAATCCTTCTATTTATTACTTGAGCTAATTTTTTCACTTCATCATTCAAGATAGGTGCAACATCTTGTACTGAGGGCCTCAGGCTAATTTATATCATTTTCATAAAACTTAGAGTTATAAAATATTTGGTCGAAATTTTTTTCCATATACCTTTCACATTAATACTATCTCCCCGCCTTCTTCAATTATCTTCTGCTCTCATATTGCATGCCAAAGTCATTGCCTAATCCTCAATAAGTGCTAACTTGAGGATCTCTACAACATTATAGTTCGTACCTCTACTTAACCACTTATCTAACCTCCCTCAAAAGAAAGGGCAAGGATACACCGCTCCTGAGACCACACATTGTCGTGAAGCCTCGTGTGTAAGTATAATTTGTTTTCTTCAATCTAATTTTACAAATATTCATCTTTAACCCTCATTTTTACCATATATAATTACAGTAAGTTGTTTCTCACTCTTACACCACTGTTACTCAAAACGAATTGCTTTATCATACAACCACAAGGCACAACTCCATTTTAATCACCTGATACTCTGAAACTATATCATGATTTATACTTGCACTGCTGCGTTCAAGTGGAAATCATGATGGAACATGTGAGATGGATTGAAAGAAAACATCAAAATGGAAAATTAAAATCAAGCTTACAAACCAACTCCCACAAACATCTTTTTCCATAATTCACCATCATTCACCCTATTCACTGAACGATACTAGCAACAACAAGAATTCCAAACCACAGTAATTCACGCAGCCAGATTTATTCCTAATTCACATATACAAGTGCACAGAGGGGTATTAATTTCATAATAAATTTTCACGTTTTCTATAACAAGTAAACTTCATGATACATAAGGAATAAAACAAACTACTATAGATGTGATCACAGCAGTTTTAAAAAGCAAAAGTTTTAGTTACATACAAAACGTAGCAATAACTCCTATCATCAACCTAGCATTAAAAAAACACATACCCCAGGCAGTGTTTGCTCCGTGTAACCGGCAGTTACGAGGTTCCAGGCAAATGGAATTGTCCTGCAATGTTATCAATATAATGGGAAAATAGCTTATCATACTATGGAACCAATAGAAGCAGTAAATATAGATAAGATTTACCGATGAAACAAACAGTGAATTCAAACATGATTATGTTGTAATTCTCACCTCCATGAAGAAAATGGATATAGATTTAAATGCTCGATATCGTAACAAATTATGTTGATAAGATAGCGTCATGCATTAAAGTAAATAGCATTCATAACCCACCTTACATTCATTTTTTATGAAATTGTTTTCACAATTTGTATAGGTTCACAGGCAAAAAAAAGCATGCCCAGCTTGAACTAGAGCTAAAAAAATCGTTCTGAGACTCTCAATAATGATTCTTTCACGTAGCACAGCTAAAAACATACTAAGCGTTTTCATCAAGTTCATTAAATTTACAATCTAAAATTACAACAAAAAAATTTGATTGACGATTGCAAATGCATAATAGCATTAGGGGCATAAACAAGATGACCTTGAATGAGTCTAAGGCTTATTCATGTTCAGCTTGATTGAATTTTTTGTTGTTTATCTTTAGCTTGTGTTCTAAATGACTTGGGAATAGCTTATTTGTGTTCGGATTCAAACTCATTTGTTCAAATTAAGCAAGTATTAGTTTAAAATAATATTTTATTAAAATTTAATAAATCAAATAATATAATTAATTTAAATTACAGTTGCATTTGCGTGGCCGATGCCTGCGTACTGGATTTTGAAAAAATTGAGCTTCCCCTATACATTTTAAAGAGCTGAACTTAAGCATTCATTCCATTATTCATGATATGGAATTAAAAGCAGGAAGGAGGATAGGACCGTGGGCTGGAGGGAAAGAGGGAACGCGCAAGATTTGACAATTGTTTTCCGCATTTACATACATACACAATTCTTATGTATTTACATATCCAACATTGTGCAGGAGGGTAGAGGTGTAAACGAGACGAACTTGAGTGAGTTCAAGATTTGTTTGTGTTTGGCTAGTTCTATCTCTTTTTTTTTTTCTCATGTTCGACTCGCATCCGAATTGGCTTGTGAATTACTTGTTTGCGTTTTGACTCAATTCAAATTTATTTGTTCAAATTAGACTCTGTTTAGCTCAAATTTCTCGTGTCTTATGGGATTTAAAAAAGTAATTAATTTAATTGCTGGTATTATATTAAGAAAATTAATTATTTAAACCAAACGCAGTTCAAATGCATCATTTCCAAGGATGATATTTTTTGCTTAGGAAATGCTCATTTCCAGCTTTTAAAAGACTGTTCTCACAAATATCTCTGATGTGGGACTAAATGAGATTACTATTTACAGAATGCGGTGTCCCACCCCATCGTTTCCGTCATTCCCGCAAAAAACCCAAATGATGATTTAACTTGCAATTGATTACTGAGCGGAATGTAAAGGGGCATTTACGTGCATACATCAAATTCCTAAATATTCACATCTCTAACAACCTTTTACATTTATGTTACCTTAATTTTAAATATCATATTAGAAACATCTATTTTAGGGCCATTTACATACATACCACCCAAATTCCAAGTATTTACATATCTAACACCTTAACCACCCAAAAAATTTTTTAAACTAATAAAATTTAGCATTTTTTAAATACATATAAAAAATTAATATAAAAAAGTTATAAATAAATATTATTATTTAATTATTCAATTATTTTGAGTCAAAATGAACCGAACACGAATGAACGACATTTGTTCATGTTCAACTCGTTTATATATCGAACTAAAAAAAATTGTTGTGTTTGACTTGCTTGCTTAATGAATGAATCAAACACAAGTTATACAACGAGTCGAAAACCAGCTACTTGTGAAAGATGGGCTTTTCTGACAGCCCTATAGGCGGGACTGACACCACGGGTGGGGGAACTGAGAAAGGAGGGCGGGGAAGAATCGAAGATCAATAGTCTTCTTACCAAGAAAACAATTTGTTAGAGGTATTTAAATTCATACCACCCAATTCTTATGTATTTACATATCAAACACATAATTTTATTTTTCATTTGCAATCTTGGCTTAAATTATTTAAAATTTAATAATTTTTTAATATAATATAAAGTTTTAATATATAAATATTGGATAAAATATTACTTATTTATTATTTAATTAATTTGAGACAGATCAAGCTGAACTCAAATGAACAAACATTTGTTTTTGTTCAGCTCGTTTATAAATTGAACCAAAAAAAATGTTCATACTCGACTTGTTTGCTTAATGAACGAATCGAACACAAACTACTTAGCTGGTCAAACATGAGTTATTCGTGAACTAAAAACTTTTTTTGACAGTCCTATATAGCAACAAGGGGCTCCCTTCACTTCTAGTTTTAGAAAAGAGTTAATAAATGTAACATTTTTCCTCGTTCAAACTTACTCTTACAACTATAAATGTAACTTTCAATGAAATTCAAGCTATGCCTCTAAATATTGTGGGTAAGTTACATGAGTAATGCAAAAATCTCCAAATATTTCAAATCACTATTGTAAATAGCATAAGTACGGCATACCTGAACACACAATAAAAAGAAGGTTTTAGGTTTGAAGTTTGAGGTTCCTTTCTTTTAATAGAATAAAAAGTACAAAATGATATACTAGGCAAAATTCAGAATATAAAATCATATCACAAAATGACAATTACAACTAATTCTTTCGAATTTAAGATACTGGAGCAAAAATGGTGAGAGACACGAAGAGGACAATTGATCAGGTTGTAGATCACAAATGTGCCAAATAGGTGGATGATACAGGCTGTGGCATGGAGTCAATATGGAGCTCTTCTCAGAAAGAAAATTTGATAAGAAGAAACCAGTCTAATAATATAATAAAGAAAATGGGAAGAAAAAAAATCTAAATTTGTTCAAAATTCCAGGTAACCTTAGTTCGCCGGAATGTTACAGGTTTGGAGACAAGAAAGTAGTGAAGAGTTAGATTGAGGGGCTGCTCATGGAGCATTATAATGGAGGGGAACACTCCTCTCTGTATTCCTCAGATTTCTCACTTCCTCTATTCTTTGTACTATTTTAAATAGCACATCAAGTTAGTCACAAATCTAAATGGCAATCTGCAAGGGTAGTAGGCATTTGGATTCATTTGAAGCCGCTTTAGTATGGAAAAAGAAAACAATCCTTTGGGCCAAAAAATGACTACTCATGGGCACCAAGTAACTCATAACTTTACTCCAAAAAGATTCTCAAATCAATGGGATATAAGAATGGGCATGTGGGTGGTTTATAGCTTAAAGGTTCATCTTTGAAATGTAAAAGAACCGATGTATAAAAGAATGTCATGGAGTTTTAAAGGAAGATTTTACAAAACTAGAATCATACTACATTTGTATGACACTGTACTAAGCTGAATATAGAAAAAATGAGAATGTTCAGAAGGATGTGTGTCAAAAATATGAAAGATAGACTTAAAGAAACATTATATAAGAGCTATTGTAGGAGTCACTAGTTGAAGGGAGGGTGGCAGGAAACAAATTTTAGGCACATGGGGCATATAAAATAAAAGGTAGAAGATGCACTAATAAGGCACATAGATAAAATTAATATGTAAAAATTATGAAGAGCGCTAAAAATTCCAGTATAAAGAAATAAAAATTTATCTATTATATATTTCAAAACCTCAAAGAGCACTCAGTAAGCGAAGATAGAGAATGAGGATCCATAAAGCTAATGCCAAACAATTGGCATGAAGCTATCAATGTAGTGGCAATGATGATCATGATTGAATTTTATAAGCTTTTGATAAAATAAGCCAAATTACATCGTTTGAAGTATAAGCTGATCGGCTTCACAATATGATTTGAAACAGGAGCATTTAGTTCTGGACACTACAACTTATAAAAAAGCAGCAGAGATAATAGAAAAATGCAAAAAGAGATAATAAATACGCGAAACAAGCCTGCATATCACCTCGTTGGAATAAGTGCGAGATATGAAACTGTAAAAGGAAATAACTGCAGTAAAGCGTGTCCAGCAACAAGCACCAAAGCAAGGCCCTTGCACAATCGAGTATATCCAGAGAAGAAACTCCTACTCTGCATCAGCAAGACCATTATCAGAAACTCAATACAAAATCCTGTGTTTATTTGGCATTCAAAAAAATAAGAAAAACAGTTAAAAGCCTAGAAGTTTGATATTTAAGAAAGAGAAAAGAATACACATTAGAAATTAATCAATGTGTAGCCAACACTGTAATTGAATTGTACATTTTGGCCGGCATGAACAGATTACGGAATTACTATATCATTCTATATCATTCTCTTTATTCGCTTAATTTATATTTCCATAGTTTTCTCCTCATAGCATAATGTTCAAGCTCCAACAGAATGCATAAAAATTGAAGACAATTTTGTAATCAGAAAAACACCATGCATGCACAAATTAAGGTAATTCTGTCAAAATAAAAGGCACTCTTCATTTAATATTAAAAATAAAAGAGCATCTTTCAGATATTTGGGAAGAAAACATCACTCAAAATTTTTATTTCAATGAAAAGTACGATACAAAAAAAAAAAATAATAATAATTTCTTCTGCGTATCTGATCATGCTACTCTTTTGCTGAACTTCTATTCATGCAACATTTGACCTGCCACTTTTACTGCATTGTCCTTCCACATTAATTTTATATGCCTGTTCCAATGTATCAACCAAATATATATGAAGATATCCAGATCACTCATCTAACCCCTTTCTTCGCTGAACCCTTGAAAAAATATAATAAGCTGATTTATCATCCTTTTTTTTCCGCCTTCAACACTATAGGTTATGTTTTTCCCTGATCATTCCTCAGACCTAAAAATAACTTCTTACTCCACAAAAAAACTCAAGTCTTGCATTGAGTTGTATAGTCATAAATTTCTAGTTCAGCATTTTGTATGGATTGTTTTGATCATTATATTCTTCATGTGAAAGCTTTATGTTCTATCTGTAATTTTTGTGGAATTTTTGGATTTTTCCCTGATTGTGACAGCATGTGCCTGCTGTATACAATTAGACGTTATTTATGCTTTTGAATTAGTTCTTTTGATAGCATACAAGTGATGCATCTTAGCTCCAATAGCATTGCAAAGATTGCTTTCCACTAAAACAATAGAGATTGTTATAAAAGTGATCAACGAGATAGAAAGTTTTTTATCTTGCTTTTAATTTTTAAACAAGTTTCATGTTTGTCACAAATTTATCTTGAAAATCTGTTAAATTAAATCCTTTTGGAACAGTCCTTTGATGTAAGCTACTTGATGCTCTTGTTTTTCCCGGAAAGTGAATTTTAGCAATGCAAGAACATATTAAAGCTCCACTCCATTGGATTTTATAGCCATTCAATTTTCCCAATACATACGACTCCCATGTCATTTTTTCATTATAATTAGAGCATTTAAACTTTTTTCCCCTTAGATTCTAGCACAACATATAAAGGAAGAGGAGCTGAAAGTAGCTCAGTAAGGGATGTTGATTGCCTAGCTATCTGCTAGTTTGCTAGTTGATAACTGTAGTTTCAGTCTTCATATTCACGGTATGTATTTTAAGCCTTATTCATCTGCTTTCATGCTTACATTCTTGAAATAAAACAGAGGATTTTATCTTTAAAAGGGGATAAAATGTGTTTCCGACTGACAATCCATTTATTACAGAGGGCGTGGAAATCCCACTATGATCGTTGAAACTGTGACGGTAATTTATCTCTCATTTCTAACATAACCATATATGTCCCGCTTGCCGACCAACTGTAGTGCATGATCTGTGCAACTAAGTCTACCCCGTAGTCTGCAATACCAATTTGATTCGAGAACCTAAAGTTCCTCCGGAGCCGGATCAATCATGAAGATCCAAGATCCGAGTTCAACAATGCGATCAAATGAAATATTTAAGTCACTAAATCTCTAGCCAAAGTATATTAATTCAGATAGAGATAGATCAACCCACCTGAGGAGTTCGGTTAACGGGATCCATCTAGCAGAGAAAAACGAACGCCGACGACAGCAGCGTTCCCCGACAGAAGCGGAGATTGAAGCGAGAAGCAGTGACGAAACGAACGACGGAGTGGCGCGGTTATAGGGAAGCGCCGTTGCTGCGCCACCAAGAAAGTGGCGGCAACAGTGAGGAAGAAGAAGGCGGGCAATGGTGCCGCGAGGGCGGGGCCGGGGGGATGGATTGAGATCTGTGCGGAGTGAGGACTGCGTTGGGGCAGCCGAGAAGAAATAAGCTTAGAATTTTCTCCAGGTTGAAATCTCACCAGTCGGGTTCTAATGTATCTTTAAAATAATAATACATATTTATATTCAATTATTTTTAAAGCTACTACTTTATTTTATCAATCAAATGTAAATAAAAATCTGACTTTTTATGCCCAATAATATCTAGAATGACTCTTAAATGGCCGAATAACAACACCAACAAGTCATTAAATACCTTTTTAGGAGCATTTTAGCATATAGAATGATGTGATTATCAGTTATGAATACTAAATTGTTATAGAGTCGGTTACAAATATAAAAAGTGTTATATTGACTTGTAACGTCTCTTTTAAAACAAAAACAAACATGCAATTTTCTTAAATACCCGTATAACATATAAATAAGGGTCATTTCTTGAATAAAGAACTAGTGAATTTAACTTCTTATAACTTTTGTAATTGCACACTCTCATTTTCTCACTCATTATTCCTCTCACACGTCCAACAATTTATACCTTTGATGTAATTCACAATATATTTTTAGATTCAACAAATATGATACTACTTTAATAGAAAAATGGCTTATTCATGAAACATGACTACCAATATAATATAAAACTACTTTGTCCCATCTTACTTCATCATTACATCCTTTTTTTATTCAATTAGACAAACACATTTTAATGAAATGAAGGCAAAATTGTTTTTAAAGAAAGTAAGATGTCTCAAAGTACACAAAGGAGTTCTGAATCGTTAAACTTTAGTGCTAGTAAAATATGCAATAAACAAATATTTAAAGTGGCCGAGATAATTTCATGAGAAGAATAATTGAGACATATTTCTCCAATTAAGCAAACGACAAGATATTTGACAAATTACATGCATTATGATGCATATAAAAAAAAAAAAATTGTTTCGTATGCTAATTTTTTTTCATAATATTATGATGATATTATGATAAATTAAAAATTTTAGAAATAAATTGCAACAAATTTAAATGAGCCTTAAAAAGCTCAATCTCGACTCAATCTAAAAGACCAATAAACAATTTTAATAGTATTTTAAATTTGACTAAAACTTAATAAAAACTAATAGGGTGGAAATTTATAGAGGTGCAAACAAACCAAAGTTTGAGCGAGTTCAGACTCAGTTTACATTTAACTCATTAAAATATATTATTGTTTATGCTCGACTCATTTATATAACGAGCTAAAAAAAATTATTCGTGTTTGACTCATTTGCTTAATGAGCCAAACACGAGCAATTCACGAACAACGAGTAATTTTAATAGCCCAAATCATGAAGCAGTAAGATAATAAGCTTAGGTTCTAGATTTAAATCTTATTATTTATATTAAAATATTAATTTAATATATACTTATTCAATTTTTAAATTTATATTTTTAATTGATTGTAATGGTTTGTAGAGTCGTTTAAAATAGGGGATTTTACATACCACGGCTCCTACAAAGCTTATTGCAGGCAGCGGCCCCGAAACAGCGAATGAGCTCTTTGCTGGCGTAGATCATCTCAGCATCTTCCTCCTCTTCCCCAGGCCACAAGACTCTTCTTTCTCTCTCCACCCTTTCTCATCCGTGGATTAGATCCCGCGAAGTTGAACAGAGAAGAATCCAAAACCGGAGATCAGTAAACAGCAGACTTTTTCCTCTATAGGACGGATTCAGGGCTATGGAGGGGACAGTCATAATCTGGCTCAGCGCTTTCTTTCTCCTCATTGCTCTGCTTATTCTTGTAATCTATCAGGTATTCTTGGGGAAACCCTATCACCAGAAATGCGGTTGTTTGCAGAGATAGTGCCTATAAACAAAATTTTATACTCATACTGATTTCCTAATCATCTCGAGCAATCTCCAACACAAATTTAGTTGCTTATTGCATGTCTTTAAACTATATATTTCCTTTTTCTGAGGTTTTAAATCCGTTAATTTTTTTTTGTGAACTTTTTGCATATTAAGGCGCAACCATGCTCCGAGGTATGAGTTTCTTCTATTATTTTATTTGGTTCCTTTGAGGATCTGATAGCTATGCTCAAATTACTTTGTTATGACCTAAAGGACACCGCTCAAATCTGGAAATTAGTATTTTTCTCATGCAAAAGATCCACACCATGTGCACTTTGTTTATGGCTAAGCGCTTCAGTTACAAAAATTTGTGAGAATGGAGCTTCTTTACAATGTTTTTCTTGCCTCAATCATCTGCATATATAGAGAATATTGAATTTTTATTAATTGTCTAATCACCATTCACGACTAAGCAAGTACTCTTTCTAGAATTATATGATTTGTGACTTAAATAAATCTTCTTCATGGCCGGGGAATTCGAATGAGTTCTTCACTCCTAATGCATATATTCACCTCATTAATTGTTTTATCTTATTCATTAGCAACCTTTGCCAACCTTCCCATTCATGCATATAAAAAACAATCATTGTGTTTTGGCTATGAGAGCGTTACAATAAACTTGCTACGGATTAACAATTGGTAAGCTTTGTGCATGGAATTACACTTTCTACCTCTAATAAATGATTTAAAATGTCCGTTCATATCCATTTTTGGGCAAAGTTGTAATCATTTTGTTGCATCCAATGCTTTCTAAATGCAACTCATTGGAGACCTTTCTCCATATCCACTAATATTTCAAAATGTCTTTTGAAAGAAAAACATATAATTTCTTCGAGAAAATAAACTAATGTCAGATTGGTCAAAACATTGTACATGACATTAGTTGAATGACATGTATAATCTAATGCTTCAACATCTTCATCAACAATTTTTAACATATTTGTCACATTGGTTGAGTCAGTTAGAATCAATAAATTCTCTAAAATAAGTTTGTACTCAGGCAATTACTCTAAAAGTTTACCATTTCTGGGGCAAGATCATCAACCATCAATCAAAAAAGAACTTTCATACTTTTAACATTCTATTTTAGGAGGCTACAACATTTATTACGGGCATTGCACTTCTGTTTTCAATTGAAAAACACAAATTATATGATAGCCCTGTTATTTGATTCCGTGACCATATTGTCTGAAAACCCTAACTACATGTAAAAACTTACCAATTTCATCACTAAAAGATTTTCTCACATCATGCATCTATCAAAAAAAAAATCATCAACTACCAATGATACTGAATTCATACATGAACTCATCCATTTGGTCCAACCACCAATTTCCTTGTTGCAACTATAATTGTGTATGTCTTTTCCCTATTAGCGATTATCATGATGGTGGTCATGAAAGTTAAATTTTAGCCAACTTGCGCTAGAATGTTTTTCTTTGATAAAAAACCAGTCCAAAACCGTTCGTTGCATGAATGACTCCATTTATATTTCTTTATATGGATGCCTCTGATTAGATTAAAAGAGACGTGGCCATATATTCTCTTTTGAAAGCTTGTTAATCAATTTCAATCTGTTATCATTTTTATGATTGGATATAATTTTTTGTACCATCAATTTGACTAAATTTGGCTTCTAGGCCACCCTTGATGTTGATGAGAGCACACAACCATAAAGAGTAAAATCTATTTAAGCAAATGGTAGAATGAGTAATGTCTATTAGGTACTAATGCAGGAAATAAAAGCATGGCATAAAATTAGTAAAGTGCTCTCTACATAACATGAAACTTAATGCAAGCTATTAGGTACATAACATGAAACTTATTACATAACATGAAACTTAATGTCTATTAGGTACTAATGCAGGAAATAAAAGCATGACATAACATTAGTGAAGTGCTCTCTACATGACATGAAACTTAATGCAAGCTCTAAGCTCTTTATGTAAATGAGTGCATGCAACCATAAAGACTAAGATTCATATAAGAGAAAACACAATGTCTAACATTTTCTTAGCTCTATGCTGATATTAAAAAGATGACGTATTATTTCGGCCATTTATAATCCTAATCTTTTAATTTCAAAAATATAATCTCACTGTTTTTATCTATTATACTAATAAAAAGTTGCTCATTCTTCCGCCAATATTAAATCTATATCTTAGATTCATTTGAGTAAAAATTAATTCCAATGTTTGTATAGAATTCTAAGATGTACAGTTAAAGCATAAATTTGTTAGCTGGAGCCCGATAGGAAACCGCTTCCGCCTCTCTGTTCTCAATCGCGAAAGGTCGCGACCGCGACCCTGCAGTTTCATGAACTGCTTCCGCCTCCTGGTTCGCGAAACGCCGCCTCCTTTCACGTCGCCCTGTTCCTTTAAGTCGCGAACAGGCGGATGGTTGAGGGTGTGCCTGTGGTTCGAGCGAGAGGAGTATCACTCTCTAAGGCTTCTTCTTCGGCAGGCTGGCTCGCGACAGAAGGAAGAAGAAGAAAGACATCATATAGTCTCTCATTCATATTTAGTTTACGACATGACTTTTTTGGTGTTCTTCTTCGGGCTTCCTTGGGATAGAGGAAGATAAGTGCAAACCGTAGTTCCTTACGCCAGAAGGAAAAAGAAAGAAGAAGAAGAAGATTATTCTTTCTTGGCTTATTCTTGGTGGCTTGTGGCAGAAATAAATTTGGTTTATTTCTCCTATAAGTTTATCTTATTTGGTGTATATCAGTGTAGAGAGAAATAGAGAGAGCAACGAAGTGAGAGATTCTTCTTGTAAGTCGAAACGATCGACTAGTGTATATTCTTGAAGTAGTAAAATCCTCAACAACTCCATGGACGTAGAAAATTTGCCAAAGCACGTAAATCTGCGTGTTCCGCGGTATTACTGTTTTCTGGTGAGAATTTTCTAGTTCTATTTTTTTGCTTCATCAAAGATCGTTATTCTATTTTTCTATATAACACAACAACTGATATCAGAACTTTATTCGGATTTGAGAAAGATGATAACTACGGATGAACTGAAAGTTTTATGGTTTGAGAAGTTTGATGACACAGATTTTGGTTATTGGAGAATGCAGATAGAAGATTATCCTTATGGATATAAACTTTATCTTTTGTTATTGAGGAAAAGACTTGAAATGATGGATGAAGCTTAATTGAATTTGTTGGATAGATAAGTTCTGGGGTTATTTGATTGACCCTATCGAGGTCCGTTGCACACGACGTCGTCAAGGAAAGGACGACTGTAGATCTCATGACAGCCTTATCAGGTATGTATGAAAAGTCATCGACGAATAAAAAAGTATATTTGATGAATAAGTTATTCAACTTTATGATGAAGGAA
Organism: Phalaenopsis aphrodite; assembly: GCA_003013225.1. Lineage (NCBI taxonomy): Eukaryota > Viridiplantae > Streptophyta > Magnoliopsida > Asparagales > Orchidaceae > Phalaenopsis > Phalaenopsis aphrodite. The sequence continues at coordinate 2,398,584 of NEWO01000001.1, forward strand.
TGTGTTTCTGTTGCTCTTGAATGATTTCAATACTATCACAAATCAATTGTCATCTGTTGAAATTGATTTTGAAGATGAGATGCGTGAGCTGATATTGTTGGCATTATTGCCAAATAGTTGAGAAGTCATAATGATGACAGTTAGCAGTTCTGCAGGTAAATCTAAACTGAAATGTGATGATATTCGTGATTTGATTTTGGCTGAGGAAGTGCATAGGAAAGATTCTGACGAGATCTCATGTATGAGTTTGACACTAAATGTTGATTTCAGAGGGAGATCACAAGACAAAAACTCAAATAGAGGGAGATTAAAATCAAAGTCTGGTCAGCAGAGAATCTGCTGAAATTGTGAGAAACTGCAGAAATCCTAAGAAAATAGAGAATGATAGCGCAAATATGGTATCTGAAAAAGTACAAGATGCACTATTGCTGACAGTCCATAGTTCTGTTGATGATGGAAGTAAATAGGAGAGTGGGTCCGGGACACCCATTCCTATTGTTCTACAGGTAGATGGTGGAGAACCATAGAGCTATGAAAAAATCTAGCAAGATAAAAGTTCTAGCAAGTGAGAGCTGACAGAACTTCTATCAGAGAATAAGACATTACACAACAAGTGGGTGTACCGGGTGAAGACTGAACGTGATTGCAGTAAGAGGTATAAGACTAGACCTGTTAAAAAAGACTTTTAGCAGAGACATGATAATGCCCATGCAGTGGAAGTTGTAAGCAGAGACAAAAATAATCTAGGAAATAACTTGGAGGTGCAAGGTTAAGTTGATATGTTGACTAAGGATGTTACTCTTGAGAAATTGAAGTTGTGCGCAACTTCAATTGGTCTTCTGGTGTGAAGACAAATGACATTGAGTCGCAGAGGTAGAGTATTCATCTTTGAAGAAAAGGACGACGCCGTCAGTAAAGAATATCGGTTCGAGGAAGATGACATTGTAGCCAGTGTATCGATCTCAAAATGAGAGATTTGTTAGCTAAAGCCCGATAGGAAACTGCTCTCGCCTATGCTTCCCGCTCCCGCCTCTTTGTTCTCGTTCACGAAAGGTCGCGATCACGACCCTGCAGTTTCACGAATTGCTTCCGACTCCTGGTTCGCGAAACGCCGCCTCCCTTCATGTCGCTCTGTTCCTTAAAGTCACGAACAAATCGATGGTTGAGGGTGTGCGTGAGGTTCGAGCGAGAGAAGTATCGCTCTCAATGTCTATTAGGTACTAATGCAGGAAATAAAAGCATGACATAAAATTAGTAAAGTGCTCTCTACATAACATGAAACTTAATGCAAGCTCTAAGCTCCTTATGTAAATGAGGGCATGCAACCATAAAGACTAAGATTCATATAAGAGAAAACACAATGTCTAACATTTTCTTAGCTCTATGCTGATATTAAAAAGATGACGTATTATTTCGGCCATTTATAATCCTAATCTTTTAATTTCAAAATATAATTTCACTGTTTTTATCTATACTAATAAAAAGTTGCTCATTTTCCCGCAAATATTAAATCTATATCTTAGATTCATTTGAGTAAAAATTAATTCCAATGTTTGTATAGAATTCTAAGATGTATAGTTAAAGCATAAATTTGTTAGCTGGAGCCCGATAGGAAACCGCTCTTGCCTCTCTGTTCTCAATCGCTAAAGGTCGCGACTGTGACCCTACAGTTTCATGAACTGCTCCCGCCTCCTGGTTCGCGAAACACCGCCTCCCTTCATGTCGTCCTGTTCCTTTAAGTCGCGAATAGGCGGATGGTTGAGGGTGTGCGTGTGGTTCGAGCGAGAGGAGTATCGCTCTCCAAGGCTTCTTCTTCGGCAGGCTGGCTCACGACAGAAGGAAGAAGAAAAAAGACATCGCATAGTCTCTCATTCATATTTAGTTTACGACACGACCTTTTTGGTGTTCTTCGGGCTTCCTCGGGATAGAGGAAGAAAAGTGCAAACAGTAGTTCCTTGCGGCAGAAGGAAGAAGAAAGAAGAAGAAGAAGATTATTTTCCTTGGCTTATTCTTGGTGGCTTGTGGCGGAAGAGAAATTTGGTTTATTTCTCCTATAAGTTTATGTTCTTTGGTGTATCTCAGTGTAGAGAGAGAAGTAGAGAGAGCAACAAAGTGAGAGATTACTCTTATAAGTCGAGACGATCGACTGATGTATATTTTTCAAGTAGTAAAATCTTCAGCAACTCCATGGACGTAGAAAATTTGTCAAACCACGTAAATCTGTGTGTTCCGCTGTGTTACTATTTTCTGGTGTGAATTTTCTCGTTCTATTTTTTGCTTCACAAATATCATTTTTCTATTTTTCTATATACCACAACAACTGATATTAGAGCTCTATTTGGATTTGAGAAAAATGATGACTACAGATGAACTGAAGGTTTCATGGTTTGAGAAGTTTGATGACACAGATTTTTGTTATTGGAGAATGCAGATAGAGGATTACCTCTATGAGAAGAAACTTCATATTCTGTTATTGAGGAAAAAACTTGAAATGATGGATGAGGTTTAATGGAATTTGTTGGATAGATAAGTTCTGAGGGTTATTTGATTAACCCTATCGAGGTTCGTTGCACACGACGTCGTCAAGGAAAGAACGACTGTAGATTTCATGACAACCTTATCAGGTATGTATGAATAGTCATCGGCGAATGAAAATGTGTATTTGATGAATAAACTATTCATTGAGTCGCAGAGGTGGAGGATTCATGTTTGAAGAAAAGGGCGATGCCGTCAGTAAATGATATCGGTTCGAGGAAGATGACCTTTTAGTCAGTGTATCAGTCTCAAAGTGAGAGATTTGTTAGCTGAAGCCCGATAGAAAACTGCTCTCGCCTATGCTTCCCCTCCCGCCTCTTTGTTCCAGTTCGCCAAAGGTCGCGATTGCTACCCTGCAGTTTCACGAATTGCTCGCGACTCCTGGTTCGCGGAACGCCCCCTCCATTCATGTCGCCCTGTTCCTTTAAGTCGCGAACAGATCGATGGTTGAGGGTGTGCGTGAGGTTCGAGCGAGAGAAGTATCGCTCTCCAAGTCTTTTTTTTCGGCGGGCTGGCTCGCGGCAGAAGGAAGAAGAAGAAAGGCATCGCACTGTCTCTCTTTCATATTTAATTTAAGACACGACCTTTTTGGTGTTCTTCTTCGGGCTTTCTCGGGATAGAGGAAGAAAAGTGCAAGCAGTAGTTCCTTGCGACAGAATGAAGAAGAAAGAAGAAGAAGATTGTTCTCTCTTGGCTTCTTCTTGGTGGCTTGTGGCAGAAGATAAATTGAGTTTATTTATCTTGTAAGTTTATCTTCCTCGGTATATCTCGATGTAGAGAGAGAAGAAGAGAAAGCAACGAAGTGAGAGATTCCTCTTATAAGTCGAGACGATCGATTGGTGTATATTCTTCAAGTAGTAAAATCCTCTGCAACTCCGTGGACTTGCCGAACCACGTAAATCTGTGTGTTCCGCTGTGTTACTATTTCTAGTGTGAATTTTCTCGTTCTATTTTTTCGCTTCATCAAAGATCGTTCTTCTATTTTTCTATATACCACAACGAAATTTACTTTTATGAATAGACCATATATATATTAAATATACAAGGAGTTATGATGATAACAAGAGTTAGTTCTTGATTTTGAATAGTCAACCTTGTATAATTTTGACATAGCTCTTCATTTAGAGTTATATTGCTCGTTATAAACTTATAGTAATATGATTATTTTGAAATAATAAGTCTTGTTATTTAAGCATTAAAACTTCTTCAAATTCATTTCTTTGTTCCCTTGTTTATTTTTTAATAATTTTACTTTCCTAATTTTTATCACATTTTACTTGCTTTATTTCTAAATTATTTTGTAAATAAGGGGCCATTTGGTTGAGTGAATTAGTGATGTATTGTAATTCTTTTGCGGAGATTTGAGAAAGTTATGTGTTTGACATGAAAATTTATAAATACAATATAAAATTTTAATGAATTTGAAGTTTACACTGTAGTTCATTTTGAATGAATTTAGAATTTTGCCGATTTGGTCGAATTTGAATTATATCATGCCGCCCTCTGCTTGTAGCCGTCGTCCACTGCTTTCTGCCTCTGCTAGCCGTCGCAGCCGCTGCCTGCCTACCACCGTTGCCCCCGCCCTCCTACCGCCGCCTGCGACTGTTTTCGTAGCTCGTTGTCGCTGACGTCGCCACCATCCGCTCGCTTGCTGCCTCTCGCCACCTGCCTACACTCGCTCGCCTCCATCCCCTGCGGTCCGGCGTCAGCCGCTGCCTGTCACCTGTTGTCGACATCGGCGCACCGCCCGTTACCCAAGTAAATATATGGTTTTTAATATACTTCGAACAAAATAATAAAAAAATAAAGTCCTATGTTTTTTTTACATTGAATCAAATAACTTGAAAATTTTTCAAATACATTGTAATTATAGTATTCAACAAACCTTATATATTGCATTTTATTTTTAACAAATCAAACGGTCCCTAAAAGAAATTACTCATTAACTTTGAGAAATTTATCTATTTTCAATCTATTTTATTTTTAATGTTGCTTCTTCTCTTGTATAATCTAGCTTAAGACTTTTGAATGTGGTATAGTCGATTTTAGATGTATTGGTTTTTCACTATAATAATGATGTGTAAATGCGGTTGTGTGAGTATATTCACCTGAATCATTACATATTGACGTGTCATCATGAAATTTTTTCATCATGCATGAATCTTGATGCATTTTGAACTAAAAATATTCCGAGTTCAAATTCAAGATCATTCGTGCCCAATTTCAATAAATTTATAGTTAAATTTAGCGTCTTGACAAGACGACCCCAATGATTCCAAAAGTGATCTACTCTGAGTCCAAATGAGTCCAAATCAAATACTCAAAGTGTTATTGAAAGTTTTGGTGCATCAATTGGAACACTAAACGATCTCAAAGTTTGATATGCTTATGTCAAATTGAACGACTCAATGAAATGAATCCAACTAATCCAAGATCACCTAATTTCAATGTTGTTACGGCACCTTAATGTTGAAAAAATATCCGTGATAAAGAGAATCAATGTGGATCATCTGATAGAGTGTTTTGAGATCTTAGCTATATTTATTGAAAGCCCGAGTCAAAAACTAAAAATAGACCTTTGTTCTTAACTTGAAAGGGGGTTGCTAAATTTACTTGAACAATCTCAAAAATTATAAATAGACCTCCATTCTTCGCTTAAAAGGGGGAAGATGAGAAGAGAGTGTATTGACTACTAAAACGTACCTCTTGAAGTCACAGCGGTTGCCGTCAGTCATCGAGATTGCGACCGACAATAAATTCTGCCAATAACCACCAAAGGTCATCATTGACCACCACCAGTAATTATTGCAGCCAACTACGACTGTTATAGCTATTAATTGTGACTTATGTAGTCACCCACCCAATTTTGACTGCTGTAGCCAAATTATTATTATAAAATTGTGCTTGTCAGTTTTTGTATTTCAACATTCTCTAATTCAATATATCTCTGTACTTTTAATTTTTTAATGGATTATTTTGACTGGGTGAGATCTTGTGATATTTTCTCTATATAGGATTTTTCACGTAAAAAATCTGATTGTTTCTTACATCTTTATTCGTGTAATCATGTGTGTGTTGAAATTTTATACTAAGCTAAGACAAAATTTCTTAGTACTTCAAAATTTCTTGTACGCAACATATATAATTTTATTATCATTTATGATTCTTGTATATAGAGATTATTATTTAATTATTATTTATTATTGGTACATTTGCAATATTTTAATTAAACTAATAGAACCAAATGCCTATTATTTATACTCCAACTTTTTAGAAGTAAATAAATAAAAAATGAAAAAGTAAAAAAATAAAGAAATCAAAATCCTGATTAATTTTGTATTTTCTTCCGTTCATTTTTAAAATTTGTCAATTTTGATCAACATAATGATATTCGTAACATGTTAGCTTGTGCTTGTTGGAGGCGTGCTCTCTTGCTGCCATTTTGGAGACATCTTTTGATTGATGCCACCTAGTGTCTGTTAGCTTAGAGGTCTTGAGAAGTGATTGACGGTTGAATGAAATAACGGTGCTGTGGGATGAGCCATTTAGCTTGGACGGATTATTTTTCTAATAAGGAGGAGAATGATACCCATCATCATAATCTAGCTTAGATTCCCTAGTTAGCAAATGGGAAACTACATATATTTAAGGAATTGATTATAGAAATGCTCAAGTGATTTTGTTCAGTCGACAAGGAGGTTAGCAATCATCAAATTGGTTGTGGCGTACTCTAAAATATTGATATTGTTCTTGCCTATGATCATATCTTCTATACTTCATATAATATGTAAACATGCATTTGGTTAACTATAACCGGCAAAAGGAGCAGCAGTTTTTGAGCAGTATAATGACAGATTGTAATCTCAAGCATGTGGGTGGATCAGAGTAGGTGGCTGGCTGTAAGTTGGTTCCTCTCTGGTTGCAGTATGCTTAAGGCTGATAGCTGGTTGTAACAGCCCAAACTTGCATCCATTGAGATATTATCCACTTTGGCCTATTGGCCTCATGGTTTAGTCCTATTGGTGTAACTTCCCAGGATGTCATCCATTATGAGAGTGCTCCCGTATGAGCACACTTAACTTTAGAGTTCCCGATGAAACTTCAACCATTATATACCAAAACCTCCTTAATTCTCTTGAACCATAATCAATAGATATTCATATATTCACACTGGTGCAATGTTTTGATATCATTTTTAATAGACCAAACTCTTATTTATCGAGATATTGTCTGCTTTGGCCTAATGGCCTCACAAATTTTCCCCAATATTGTAAATTCGCAGGGGTCACCCTTCTTTTAACTTTGGAGTTCTTGGTGAAATTCCAACTGTTACATCAAAAGACGCCTAGATGTTTTAAGAGTTCAACTTTATTGTACTAGAGGGATTTAGAGTTTGCAGGTGGATTGAATTGCTGGAACATTGAATCTGCAGACAAGAGGAGTAGACGACTACGAGCAATTGAAAATTTGATTTTTGTAGGCAACAGCAGGCTGCAGGTGTGTTAACAGCGGGTTACTTCTTGTGCTGCTTGATTTCAGGAACTTGTAAGGAATGAGAAAACTGCTTGCATGCGTGCAGGAAAATAAAGATTGGATTGCTTGGGTCAACAAAAGAGGTAAATCAAATAAGCAACATATTGGTTTTAGGAGATATGCTTTTGTTTTAAGTTAAGAAAGAATTTTCTTTTGCGTGAAGGAAATATTTAAGTGTGGGAATGCTTAATAAAATATGGTGATTAAAATCCCACGATTAAATCTTGCCCAGTAAGGAGCTTCATTTTGAAATATCTAAGTTATAAAAGATTTAATCAGTACGAATAATAACAAAAAAATGAAATCATGCTTTGGAGATCCTGAACTTTGCTTCAGAAACAAATCAAGCATGCTATCTTTCCATAGTGGGATTGAGGGAAGCAGTTGGTGGAGTTTATTCAAGGTCCATTATACGCGGTTTAATGTTAATGGTGACTTAGTTGTAGCAGCTGGAGAGGAATAGGCCGCCACAGCCAGACTTAGAAGCAAAGGCAACCAACATATTGTAACATGTAGCAAACAAGTTCGGTATGCCGCCTATAAATTAAAGGGATGGGAGCACCTCTCCAAAACTCATAGACAAGAGGTCATCGAACTATCAAAAGTCGGGCAAACATGAAACAGTTGCTATGAGGACACTCTCTGCCTTCAAATTATGAACAAATATTTATATTTTTAATATAAACGTTATGCTCAAGGAGGCTGGTTGGTCAACATCCATATCGAAATATTTTATGGGTTCGGTGCATGGAATAATTTCAATGAATCTAACAAACAAATTGTAGCATATTATTTTTGGGGACTAAAGGAATCTATACAGGATAAGCTGAAAAGGATTGCTGTGGTATGCGTCACAAGCTGTAAACTATGCTTGCTAGGCAGAAATTTAGTTCAACAAGGCCTTGAGATTAGCTTCCTTCAGAATTGTAGATGAACTGAACCAGACCAAACAAATAAAATGAATCATCATATTAAAATGAGCTCCCTTCAATCCCATTCTACTTTTAATAATCTTCCTGGCAATACCTCTACGATGACAAGATGGGCTTTAATCTTGAGAACCTATATAATAAACCCCGACTCTCATAGTGCTTCTGGTGCTTCAATGAATGCCCAAATCATCATAAGTTACAATTAGGTGAAGACGAAATGGACTTGAAAATTTTGTTGGATTCCCTAAAGTTTCAGAGGAATGTGAAGACTGTGATGAAGGTGGATTTCTCACTTGTGTTTTGGAGAAGGCTTTGTCAACTACAAAACAATCACCGCCTTCTCATCGGCATGCCATATATCGAACTAGAAGCACGATTGGGGAAAGTTCTGGGAACTCATTGTCGATAGCGTGGGTACTGAAAATGTCATTCCTTTTAAAGTGGTGAAGGCCTTGTAAAATCCGTTGGATCAAAATGGGTGTAGCTGTGCTTGTCATTGAATTATGCAAGGTAATCTTTTCTATAGGCAAAAAATCATTTGTTGAAGTTGCTTGTGATGTTATAGATGTGACTGCACGTCACTTAAATCTTTGGAAGGCCCTGGCAATTTGATTTGGGAGTTTGGTATTACAGCTGCACCGACATTTATTCTCTGGAATGGAAAGATAAGAAAATTATGTTGCTGCCGTCTTCTCAGGTTAAACACACTAATGAAGAGAAGTCCGTATACTTAACTGCCATAGGATCCTAGTGGCTGACAGCTTCCAAATCTGAAAAACGAGCTTGCGCTTTGCTTGTTTCTAAATAGAACCTAAGTTCCCATGAATTATACCCATTGATTAAGCAACCATAAATATGCGGTCCTTGCTTCCTCTACATACACGTTGAACTTACACCTTTGCAAGCAACGCGACATCAAATTGACTTTGTTTTTGGATCTAACTCACCCAATCAGCCTCATTGCAGGACGAATCCTAAAGAAAATCAGATCTTATAAGAAATTGTAGATGACTTATTGCAAAATTAATTAATACAACACAATCTAAGCCCTGCTCAGTACTCACATTGATTGTTCCAAAAAAAGACGCACCTGGTGCATGTATGTTGACAGAGAGCCATTAAAAAAGTTACTATGAAATTTCGCTTTCACAATATATCATATTATTATTATTAAATTGTAAATAAAAAATTTAAAGATGGGAAATTTGAATATATTACGGATACAAAAGATCGAAGTAAGAAATAGAGAAGCTCATGAAAGGTTTTGGCAAAATTATCAAGATTAAATCAAGATTGAAGAGAAGAAGCAAATTAAAGAAAGAAAAAATAATAAATTCAATATTCCGCAAGGTGAGTAACTGTAATTTTGTTCGTACTAATTATAGTTTTTGTGGGTATAAAGACAATTTTAATTTTATTAGAATCATAATTAATTTGTTTAAATCATTGTAACCCTTAATAATCTTGTTAAATGGTTAAATTTAATATAATCACGTATAACATTACATATTTTTCTACATTGTTCATAATTCATATATTATATTCATATTGAAAATGTTAATGTATAATCAAATTAATTGAATTAAATCAAATGAAAGGAAGATTTAAGTCAATCAAGATTCACTTTTTTATTGTACTAGTTAGGGGAACCATTATACTTGTGCATGAAAATGAAAATGAAAATGAAAATGAAAATGGTTATGCATTAACTGATACAAAACTGTAGAAGGTGCTCCTGAGAGGACTTTTTAAATGAAAATGTATTTAGAATGTTATAAATGCTCTAATAAAAGAAAATTACCTTTATTTAAAGGTTTTAATAAAATGGAAATTTAACTATTTTATCATATTGGATTCCATAAATATTTGAGTATATGCGTAAGAATTTAGTTCATAGTAGAACTAGAATCATTCATTAAATTGTTTTCAAACTCATTTTGTTGTTCAAATGTACCAACCAAACACCGAGCTTTATACACTTTTATCGGTTCATTGTTCTATTTGGGAAGACCTTAACACTGTTTTTGTATTTTGACTTCCTTGCACTATATTATGACTTCCTTGCACTAGATGGGGTGTTGATTTGCTTATGGTTGTAGTTGATAAGTTCTATAAAATTGCTCATTTTATAACCTATAAAAGAACATGAGATGCTTTGAAAGTAGCCAAACTTTTCTTTAGGGAGGTTGTATGTTTATAGTGTTCTTCATGGTGTCGCGTTAGGTCATGATATCAAGTCCCAAGTTGATCGGTCAATCCATTCTAGAATTATGGAAACAATTGCGAATTGAAACCCATCTTAGTTCAACATATAATTGTTTGCATGAGACACCATCTATCGTTCCAAACAAAATGTCGCATGGCAGGCTTCCCCCTCTAGTTCTCCCACTTCGCTATGTAAACATATCCCAGGCAAAAACCTCTTCTTCTCTTGTTTAAAACCTTTGCTTCCGTCTCCAATGTAGTATTCTCCTCCCAACGACACACAGGACATCCATTCCCATTGCCTTTTTCCGTTCTGCCTCCAACCAGAAACTCTCTATCACTTGTATTCTCACGCAACACCAAACTGCAAGCATCCCTCTTCCACGCCGTTGTTGCTCCCTTCACCACACACTAGCCAAAATTCCCTTTACCTTTCTCTTATTTTTTACAACTGAGAAGCACTCATATTCTTTCTTGTTTGCAACCAAACCTCCTCTCCTCGTGACTAATGGCGAGATCAGAACACACAAAGGCTTCCAGAACTCCTATTCCTCCTTTGTTCGAACCTGCATTTCCCGTTGAAGCTTTGTCTGCTTCCCAATCTTCTCTTCTCTATTCTCACGATACCGCAACCCATTGAATCTCTCATCTTCCTCCCTGGTCGCATGCTGAAATTGAGCCTTGTCGATCAGTCCTTCTTCGTGATCCTCTCAGTTGTTCGCCTCTCCAGTCTCCCGCTTCGCTTCACTACTATTCACACAAAAAGTTGTAGTCTTCATTTCTACCCTAAGCAAAGTGCCCCCTTTGTTACCCAATTCAATTACTCGAGCTCCTCTCTCTCAGTTTTAATCCTTTAGATCGAGCTTAACCCTAGTCCTACTCACTTGTTTGCCCAACTCGAGACCAAATAACCTCTTTTTGTTTATTTGAATATACTTATAATGTAACATATATATTATATGTATTATATAAAAATATATCAAAAATATATATTGTATTTTATTTTGTTGATTTCGCGGATCGCCTTGTCAACATCGTCATCTCTTCGCATGACAAGGTATAAAAAAGGGTAGGAGAAAATTTTTAAAAATACTTATATGAGGAAATACGAGTAGTTGTTATGGGATTTAAATATCATTTAGGAAAAAAATATTAGAGAGTCATCTTAGATGGTTTGGACACTAAACATCTGCCATCTCATGATCCTTGTAGGAGAGTAGATGTTTTAGATTCTACTCATGTTAAGAAAGACAGAGGTAGACCTAAAAAGACATGCATATTGTATAAATAATGATTTTAATATGTTAGAATTAAATAAAAATATGACATTTAATAGAGTGCAATGGAGCAAAATGATTCATGTAGCCGATCCCACTTAGTGGGATAAAGGTTTGTTGTTGTTATTGTTGTCGGAAAAAATATTTACTCATTTGGAAAAAAAATTATAAAAGTTTGTAAAATTAAGTATTCTTCCTAAGAAGCTTGAGTACCTGTCCATGAAATTAAGAATCGTTCATGGAAAGTTAAGTACCTATTCAGAGAATCACATGCTTGTGTTTTATTTTTTGCAAATAAATTGAAGTTTTGTTGTGTCTTATAGACTACTGGTTAAAATATATTCTCTGCTTCCCAACCACAATGTTTCACAATATTGACCAAGTGTCTTATAAACAGTTGGACAGACTGCAATTCTCCTAGTGCCTTCTAACAGAGGTAAACGTCGGGAGGTTGCCAAAAGTTTTCTATGAATTTGGACTTGCAAATGATTTAAATGTGAATATGGACTTGCAAATAATTTAAAATGTTATTTTTTTTAATTTACAAAATTATTTAAAATTGTGCATTAAAGATTAGATAATAAATCAAATTTATGCTTCTAGGGTTGAAAATATTATTCAAACTAGCATTTTGAAATTGGAAAATAATCCAAACTTAAACTCTTAGGGTTGAAAATTGATTCAAATTTGGGCTTTTTAAAACTTAGGCTCTTATGATTGCAAAATGATTTAAATTTGAGCTTTTTAAACTTATGCTCTTAGGCTTGAAAATTGACTCAAACTTGGCCCTTTTGAAATTAAAAAAATAATTCAAGTTTACGGTTTTACGGTTCTTGGACTTGTATCATTTGGATTTGTTAAAACTGACTCAAATATGAATATGAGCTAAGACTAAGATATAAATGCCATGCTAAATCGAAGACTTAATACACTAATTTCATCACCGGATTTGCAATTTGAACTCACAGCCCAGAGGCGGTTTTTTGAAAAAAGGTAAAAAATATACCTTTTTTTGCACATCATTGAGATTAAATTAAGACAAGCTTTTAAAGTTTTGAAGAATTTTATGAGCTTTGAAGTAGTTTTTAAGTTAAATGCAATGCCTTGGGATTTGTGCAAGTGCACTACATTCTTTTCAAGTGGCTGTACGAGTGCTTTCAAGTTATGTACATATATTTTAATAAGAAATAAGAATGATCCCTAAGTTTCATTAATATAAAGATTTGCATTTGCCTTTCAAAATATTTTCGAGCTCTTATGTGTCTCTCTTAAAACATGTGCAAGTAATTTTAAATGTGTAATTAGAGTTTGCAAAAGCATCAAACATCATGTTAAATTTTAAAGGGCATTACCTCAAAATCATACACCCAAATGTGCTCCAACCAATATATAAACTGACCAAATCTTGGTTTGATAATGCTACGTGGGTTAGCTCAAAATTAATATTAATACACCCGCATGTGCTCCATTGAATTAACTAGTGTTTAAAATTTAAATGATTTGAGAATGCTGCACTTGTCAAGGTTGAATGTTCTCTCAAATAGTTTTTCTTTTGAGAAGCGTGCCAAATTCTTTTAAATTTTTTTTTTGATTGTTTTAAATTAAAGAACCCTTATGTTTTAAAAATCAAATTCAAGCTAATCAAGCTACACACTCGCAATCTGGTCGCTTTGTCCATAGTGCAAGGGTTTTTAAGTCCCATTGAACCACTTCGATCTTTCTCCTCTTAAGGACTGGAGTTGAAGAGTCTAATAAGTTTTAATAATGTCCAAATAAAAATTATAAGTTCAAATCACCTCGTCCAATCCTCCTCATTTAGCTAATGTTGAGTTAAAATTTTCCCTTTAGACAAACATCCAACCTAGATCTACAAAGGTCTCTTGGACGACACAATCCAGGGTTGCTGCCAGTGATTCTTCAATTAGGTTTGGTCGACTATCTTCTCTGATTAAGTTGATCAGAGACCACAATGACCTGACAGGATGAAACCACGAGATCTTCATTGTTATCATTGTGATAAATTTTATAATTTAAAACCTAGATCTATTGCTACTATATGTTTAATATTCAATGCAAAATGACTATCCTTAATCAAAAGTTCTCTCTTGTTATCACGAGGAGTAATTAATCATAAGTGCTTGCTCCTATGGGAAACCTCAAACCCTATTTCAAAAAGTTCTGACAAATTGAGGGCGAAATCTTTGGGCAGTGTTTTATTTACAATTTAGTCCGCCTTCTAAAAATTTAACCCATAGTACCAAATAAAAGCTCTCTCAATGATAAGTCTCTGGGGTGTTCAAATTTTTGGAGCTGAGCCCACACTTACTGCATCTAATGAACAATGCAAATGACTAATAGATGAACATGGGCTGAAAAAAGGTTTATGAAGTTGAGGGTTTTTTTTATGGTTCGACTTTGGATGGAATGATCTCTTGTAGGCTCTTGTTGCAAATTTCAGCTGCGAGAAATTGGATCTTTCCCTATTAGTAAATTGATACGTTTATCTCCATATCTAGTGGGTTCCAACTCCATTTCTTATAGGGTTTTGAGTGGAAACCGATCTCCCTCAAGCTCCCCTTTTCATCCAGAAAATGAAAGCGAAACCAACATGAAAAAAGATAACCAAATTTCTCCTCGTATTTCATTTCCTTTTACCAATATTTATAGTTACAATATGGGATCTTTTACAGGTTCACTAATTTTCTGTTTTTATTCTTAACATAAACATTTATCCCAAACTAGGAAAAAAAAAGTACAAAATCAGGAAGAATGGGAAAAAAATGTTTTACAGCTTGCTTCCTTTTTATTTTCTATAGTTTTCCATTCATTTAGGGGCACTTTTTTGTCTCTGTGCTTTACGCTGTGTTGATTGTGGTGGTTCTGTTTGTCGGGCTGGATCCGTTTGTATATCTTTCTCTCTTTTTTTTTATCCTGCACTCATTTTGCTACATGCTCCTATATTTCTTTCTGATCTAACAAAATAGGATTTGTCATAACATCCCCTTCGCCTTCAATCTTGTCCATAAGGTTGAGGGTTGGATATGTTCTCCACAGAGAGCTAAATATCTTGCAACTTGCACCTTGAACTTTAGAGTTTGTCCACTTCACTTTAGGTTGGTTCTGACCTCTATATCTGAATTTTCTAGAAGTTAAATAGCTTTTGGAACTAACAAAGGTCGATTGTTCCAACTCAAATTTGGTGGAGAAGTACATAGTGTTGTTTTTTTCTCCCTTGAATAGCTTCAATTCGGAGATGCAAACTACTATATGAATACGACATTCTTGTGAAAATTCTAATTTATAAGATGCATGGCTGATTTTTTTAATGATTCAAAAAGGAACATAAAATTTTTTTTGCAAGTTTTTTGTTTGATCTCTCAGCCCTTACACGCGCCGGTCCCCCATGGACCGGCTGGAAGCAGTGGAACCGGCCCATAGGTGGCCTGTCTTGGCTACAGGAAGAAGAGGAGAAGCAAAGGGATCCGCAGAAGAGGGAAAGGAAAGGGTGGGGTCCACTAAGGCCATAATCATCTATGCAAAGAGTAGAAATTAAAGGAGTTTGAAGGGAAAGTTAGGAAAGAATGTTTTTGAAATGCTGTGAGGGGATTCTTTTTGACGGGGAACCTAGGGTTTTCTTTTTTATGCTTGTTTTTGTTTGACTGTTGTTTTCTTTCTTCGTGTTGTGTTCCTAGTGACGTCTAAGATGTGGAAGAGACGAACTACCTCTCGAAAAGTAAATTAAATTTGTATGTTGCTTCTTTTCTGAGCAACCCCTATTTGTGTTTCTTCCACCATCTATTGCCGCTTCGTTGTGTTTGCTTCGCTGATTTTAGTATCAAAGCGTATCAAATTGGTATCAGAGCATAGATATTGGTGGGATGATAACAAAGAAAGTTGATGTGCTAGAAGGAGAGGTAGAGTAAATCCGATCGAGAATTAATGAAATGTTCGGTACTATGGAGCATAGATTTCCTTCTATTAGAAGTTGAATGAATGATGGATTTGAAGGCATAGGAGAAATGTGGGAAATGATGAAAAAGCTCATGGAGATGCAATTCAAGGTCGTGCCAACCGCTCCAGTTGAAAAAACTCATGCAATCAAAGAATCCTTGACCGGGTCAAAAGGGAAGAAGATCGAGCTTGAAAATAATGGAGAAGATATCATCTACCTGCAAGAGCGCCCCCTAGGACTTCGAGAGGAGGGGGTGTGGAGACTTCCGATGGAGGGGGATGAGCCAAAAATTGGAGAAGGGGTGGTGGAAGGGGCACAGAAGAGTACGATGGAGGAAGGAGGGAATCGGGAGTGGGATATGTCAATGACCGTAGGAGGGAGTTTCTTCCTAGATACACGAGGGGAAACTCCGGAGGGAGAGGACATTGGGGTGGAGAAGCAGGGGTTGAGAAAGTAAAGATGCCAATCTCCGATGATGCACATGGATGTTGAATGAATGATGGATTTGAAGGCATAGGAGAAATGTGGGAAATGATGAAAAAGCTCATGGAGATGCAATTCAAGGTCGTGCCAACCGCTCCAGTTGAAAAAACTCATGCAATCAAAGAATCCTTGACCGGGTCAAAAGGGAAGAAGATCGAGCTTGAAAATAATGGAGAAGATATCATCTACCTGCAAGAGCGCCCCCTAGGACTTCGAGAGGAGGGGGTGTGGAGACTTCCGATGGAGGGGGATGAGCCAAAAATTGGAGAAGGGGTGGTGGAAGGGGCACAGAAGAGTACGATGGAGGAAGGAGGGAATCGGGAGTGGGATATGTCAATGACCGTAGGAGGGAGTTTCTTCCTAGATACACGAGGGGAAACTCCGGAGGGAGAGGACATTGGGGTGGAGAAGCAGGGGTTGAGAAAGTAAAGATGCCAATCTCCGATGATGCACATGGATGGATGTATCGGGTGGAGGGATACTTTGCAATTAACAAATTAACTATGAAAGAGAAACTCATGATAGCGGGATTATGCTTGGAATGAAAGACTTTAGCATAGTTCCAATGGATGAAGACAAGGTATTCGATGTACTCATGGGAGGAGTTTAAGGATTGTTTGTTGGAGCGTTTCTCAATCATTTGGGAAGGAGACTTACACGAGCAATTCTATGCTTTGACTCGGGAGGGGACGATTATGGAATATCAAGAGAAGTTCAATCTCTTGTCAGGAAGGTTGAGGGAGATTTCTGTAGCAGGACTGGGAGGAAACTTCTTGTAAGGCTTAAAGCCCTACATAGAGCAGTCATTTGCCCATTGAGACCGTGACGATTGAGGGAAATGATGAAGCTCACTCAGAGGATGGAGGATATGAAACAGGTGAAGAAGACCGGCAAAGTCGGCAGCACCAAAGGATTCTACGCGAGCACCATGACAACCACGACACCGAGGACTCAGACGGTGTCATTTCAAAAAGATACGTCGAAGGTGTATAGTACAGGACCCCAACCTGGGGGTAATTTCAAGCGCCTCACAGATGCAAAAGTGCATGAAAAAAGAGCCAAAGGATTGTGTTCCCGTTGTGATGAGAAATACGCCCCGAGACACCGTTGCAAGCAACACGCCCTTTAGGTTCTTTTAGTTCAGGAAATGGATACAAAGAGTGATGAATTAGAAGAGGAAGAAATGGAGGAGGTGCACCTGCATTTGGATGTGGCGGAGGTGTCCTTAAATTCGGTGGTGAGATTTGCCCTGAATCGTACCATGAAAGTGAGGGGATGAATTGGGGAACAATTGGTGTTGGTGTTGGTGTTGGTGTTGGTGTTGGTGGATAGCGGGGCCACACATAATTTTATTTTAAAACATGTTGTGGAGAAGCTATGTTTGAAGTTGGTGACTACAGGGAGCTTCGATGTCATGATAGTGACAGAGAAGGTGGAAAAGAGATGGGAAATTTGTAAGGGGCTGGTTTCAACACTGCATGACATACAAGTGATAGAAATTTCTTTCTTCAGATTTGGGCAATACATATCTGATTTTGGGGATAAAGTGACTGTGAACATTGTGAGATATGAAAATGGATTGGAAGTCATTGACAATGGAGTTCCAGGTGGAGAGTAGGAAGGTGGTGCTGAGAGGTTGAGGGTAGGAAGGTGGTGCTGAGATGAGATACTAGCTTATGCAAAATCATGTTGTCGCTCAAAACCATGGTTAAGTCGATTCAGGGAGCGAGGTTGGGTTACTTGTTGAAGTTACAGAGCATAAAGGAGATTCAAGATTAAGAGTTGACAGAGTTTCCGGAAGAGGTCCAACAGCTCTTACAGCAGTTTACAAATGTCTTCTAGCAGACAAGCGTGTTACCTCCTCCGAGAGAGCATGAACACATTATTACATTGAAGGAATGTGTTTCTCCCATTAGCGTCATACCTTACAGGTACCCCCAGATTCAGAAGGATGAGATAGAGAAGCTGATCCGAGAGATGCTCGAGGGCCGGATTATCAAGCCTAATATGAGTCATTTTTCCAGTCCCATCCTATTGGCGAAGAAGAAAGATGACAGTTGGAGATTCTGCGTGGACTGTCGGACATTGAACAAGGAGACGGTGCTGGACAAGTTTCCTATTCCTGTGATTGATGAGTTACTAGATGAGCATTGGGACAATCATTTTTTCAAAAATTGATTTTAAGTCGCTATACTACCAGATCAAGATGAACCCAACAGATGTGCACAGGACAATGTTCAGGACACGTGAAGGAATTTATGAGTTCTTAGTGATGTTGTTTGGCTTCACCAACACATCGGTGAAATTGCAGTCCCACATGAATAGGGTGTTCCAACCTTATCTTCTGAAGTTTTTCCTGGTCTTCTTTGACGTCATTTTGATCTACAGTCATACAGAGACTGCTTGTGGGGCACCGAAGGATAGAGGTAGCGGTAGATCAGTCCAAAGATCGAGGCTTTTGTTGATTGGCCTTTTGTCAAGGAATTTGAAGGAGTTGAGAGGATTCCCGAGTCTCACTAGATGTTGCCGGAAGTTCATAAGATGATATGACACAATAGCATGACCACTAATGGAGCGGCTGAAGAAAGATAATTTCAAATGGGGAGAAGCAACAAGACAGACATCTGAACATTTGAAGAGGGTCATGTCTAGTGTTCCGGTATTAACACTTTCAGATTTCATTAAATCCTTCGTGGTGAAGACAAATGAGTCAGAGTATGGATTGAGAGCAATGCTCATGCTGGATCAGGGGGCGATTGCCTACTTCATTCAGAATCTTAAGCCCAGAGTGAAGCTAAAGTCAGTGTATGAACTGGAATTGATGACAATCGTCTTGGTCATTTAAAAGTGGCATCCCTACCTGCTGGGATGACATTTTTTTGTCATGACAGATCATAGGAGTTTCTTCTGGAACAACAGATGGTGACTGAGAAGTATCAGAGATGACTTTCTAAGCTACTGTGGTGTGATTTCGAGATTCAGTATCTCGGTCAAAACTTGAGAACAAGACGCAGTGTCGAGAAAGGTGGATGAACCTCGACTGATGGCCTTATCAATATCATTGAGAGCAAAAAGGATTAGAAGCTGAGGAAGATAAGAGCCGAGTTATTAAAAGATTCGAACATTCACACAGGATATACATTGAGGGGACAACAGCTGCTCCACCAGGGGTGATTCGTTCTACCTCAGTCGTCGGATTATATTCCCAAATTATTATAAGAGTTTCATGGTAATGCGATCGAGAGACATTCAGGGGTGTAGAAGACCTACAGTTGTCTGGCGGCAGAACTTTATTGACTGGGGATGTGCAAAGACGTCGAGAATATGGTGGCAAAATGCAACGTATGCCAACTACACAAGTACTTAACTACGACACTAGGAGAGTTACTACAACCATCAACATTACTGAGGAATGTTTGGGAAGAAGTGGCAATATATTTTATCGAGGGATGGTCACAATCAGAAGGGTTTACGGTGATTGTGGATCGCTTGAGTAAGTATACACATTTCATTCTCTTATGACATCCCTTCACAGCTGTCTCAGTCGCAGTGGTGGGAAGTGGTTCGTTTGAATAGAGCACTAGAATCAATTGTTTGAAATAGAGATAAGGTGTTCCTCAACCACTTCTAGAAAGTGCAATTCAGGCTCTAAGGGATAGTCCTTAAGAGGAGCACTGCATATCTTCCACAAACCAATGAGCATACGGAGGTGGTCAACAGTAGTGTGGAGACATACCTGTATTGTTTTGTATCTGATATACCAAAGTGATAGGCTAAGTGAATGGCATGGACCAACTATTGGTATAGTACTTCGTACAACATTGCAACACATACAACCCCTTTCAGGACATTGTATTGGAGGGATCCACATCACTTAATACATTATGGGCATGTCACTACACTTTTATCCAGCGTTGATCAGTACTTGGAGGAGAGGGATAAGATACTAGCAGAGCTCAAGGGACATCTTCTGACGGATCAACAAATCATGAAGAGGAAATCGGAAGGGCACAAAAGAGGTGCAATTCAAACCAGGGGACATGGTCTACTTGAAGCTGAGGCTCTGCTGACAAAAGACATTAGTCAGGAGGAGCGAGGAACTGTCACCGAGATACTTTGGGCCTTATGAGGTGATGACACACATTGGGGCAGTAACCTACCGTTTGAGGTTATCACAATCATCCGCACTATACCCTGCCTTCTATGTATCGCAGTTTAGACGTGCGGTTGGAGATCACTCACCCTCGCCTAAACTACCACCGACGTTGAAAGAATACTCGGAGGTGATTTTGGAACAGTTAGAGATCGAAGGAGTGCGCCGAGGAGTAGGGGAAGCAAAGGAGGTATTGGTCAAATGGAATGAACTGCTAGATTATGAGGTAACATGAGAGTCTTACGAGATGATCCACAAACAATTTCCATTCTTTCACTTTGAGGACAATGTACTTTTTTGTGAGTGAAATAATGTTATACCCTCTCAGCCCTTACACGCGCTGCTTCACCCTCGATCTGCTGTAAGCAGTAAAACCGGCCCACAGGCGGGCCGGTCGGGCCTGTCTTGGCAACGGGAAGAAGGGGAGCAGACAGAGGGAGCCGCAGAAGAGGGAAAGGAAAGGGTGGGGTCCACTAGGGCCATACTCACCTATGCAAGGAAGAGAAATTAAAAGACTTTAGAGGGAAAGTTAGGAATTAAAGTTTTTGAAATGCTGTGAGGGATTCTATTATAGGGGGAACCTAGAGTTTGCTTTCTTTTATGCTTGTTTTTGTTTAGCTGCTGTTTTCTTTCTTCGTGTGGTGTTTCCAGTGACGTCTAGGGTGTGAGAGAGACAATCTATCTCTCGAAATGTAGGTCAAACTTGTATCTTGATTGTTTTTCTTTGATTTTCGTAAGAGTAGTGCCTGTTTGTGTTTATTCCACCTATCTATTGCCATTTCATTGTATTTGGTTTGCTGATTTTGGTATCAAGTCGTATCAATCTCATAGCCAAAGAATGTTGTCGGTATGGTCTTATTCGATCATTGCCAAATCATCCTCTTTGAACTTGACATCTCTTCTCTTTTTATCTGCCAAATTCTTCATTCTTACTTGAGCCGCTTATAAATTTTGTTTTAAGAGACGCAGTAGTTCATCTCTTTATAGTAAAGAAGATTCTACTGCTGCTATGGTAGTACTACTTCGAGCATAAATTGGAAATGTTGCGGGGGTCTGCCATTTACGGGCTTTTCTTTGTCTCCTTGCTTTACACTGTGCTGTTTGTGGTGGTTTTGTTTGTTGAGCTGGATCTGTTTGTATATTTTCATCTCTTTGTTTATCCTGTACCCATTTTGCTAACCGCTTCTGTCTTCTTTCTGCTCTAACAAAATAGGATGTGCCATAACATAAACTAATCACTAACAACACATGTTATCATTTTCTCATCCACATTTTACATGTCGTAAATTCATGCGTATAATCCTCCAGATTGGTGAATACACCATTCAGAATTGAAAGCGGAGAGAGCGACCATTAAACTATATATTTAATCATAACATGAAACCTAATTCATAAGATACCCCATTAAAGACTAGCAAGTCCCAATACACGAAATAAAAGCAAGAAATGAAATAACTAAGGCGCTCTCTATCTATATTCAATTAGAGAAGTATCAATATCCTAGACTACTTTTGCATCACCACACATCCACAAACTATTATGCTTAAGCCAGGTCAAAATAGTACTATTGATATTTGGTTCCCGGAGCATGGTTACATGGAGAGTTTATATCGCATAAATTTATCACAAGAAGCAAAAATCACTTGTGTAAGAAAAAATTAAGGGACTATTTTGAGGTAGAAAAAATTAAGGGACTATTTTGACACTTTTCTCCTTTCTTTATGCAACTGTCCCAGGGAAATGTACTTGTGTAAGAATTTGTACTTGTATAACTATTTGTGCTTGTTTAGAAAATCCGAAGCAACTGGAAAAGCCATCGTGATTTGGCTTTATGCAAACAATGGCAAACTTTTTTAACTCTCAAAGAAATGAATTAAATTGATAACTGAATAATTAGGTGCAATTCATTATTATCATCCCTTTTTAGGTCATGAAGCTGAGTGCATTTTCTTGCGTGGGAAAAAGTTACATCTGTTTACAGGTCTATTTAGGAGTGAGGTTGTTTTGCGTTTTACTTCATTTTCTTACTGCATTGCACTCATTTATTTAATTTTATTTCCTCTCTTCTGTACATTTTATTTTGGCAGCTAATGTCTTTGGCGGATCTAGAGTTTGATTACATTAACCCATACGATTCATCTTCAAGTATAAATGCAGTGATTTTACCAGAGTTTGTGCTGCAAGGAATCTTATGTTTGCTCTTTCTGGTATCGGGCCATTGGATGATGTTTCTTTTAGCTGCTCCAATGCTCTATTACAATGTGAGATTGTAAGTTTTCAATTTTTTAATTTTGGAAGATTTACATACTTACCACTCAATTCCCATGTATTTACATGTTTAACACCTTAACTTCAATTT
This sequence comes from Phalaenopsis aphrodite, assembly GCA_003013225.1. NCBI lineage: Eukaryota > Viridiplantae > Streptophyta > Magnoliopsida > Asparagales > Orchidaceae > Phalaenopsis > Phalaenopsis aphrodite. The sequence continues at coordinate 2,421,013 of NEWO01000001.1, forward strand.
TTACATATATGCCACATTATCTATGCATGTAAAGGTGTATTCGACTTTTTAGAAGTCAAAATAGTGGCATCTTTGATGTGATATAAAAGAATTGAGTGATTTATTTGTAAACTGTAAAGTTTAGGCGATAGATATCTAAATACATAGGAATTGAGTGGTGAGTATGTAAATGCCCCTTTAATTTTATGTGGTTTGTTTGTTGACCTGGAATAACATAAATTTTTGAGTATATCACTTATATTCCACATTTTCCTTTGTTTTCAACTTCATTAGTACTGCTAGAAATTGAATTTTTTTTCAAGTATTTTAAGAAATTCCAGCATAATTTTTGTGAAGGGATTCTCCTTCAGCCAGCTCTGCCATTCAGCCGGTGTGTGGTCTGGCCCGCATGTGCTAGATCTTCGCTAGCCAGTACCTGTTGGGTTTTCATCACCAGGACTTCTGCCATCTTCCCATTGTCTTCTGTGCCTTCTTGTTGATTAGTGGGATTCTTATTACCTACTCATCAATTCATGGGCTATTATAATTACTTTGTAGCTGATTCTATTCCTTGATTTCATGTTTTTTTCCATTAGATACTTATGATTGTAGTCTTCTTTCCAATTCTTATCAGGGCTTTAGGCTTTTCTTCATATTCCCATAGATGCACACTTTATCACTACATTACAATAATCTTATGACCTTAATTATTTCATTCTTTTCCTTTCACCTATATCTCCCATAACTACAGCCTTTATCGATCCAAATTTATTTCTATTATTTACTGCCACCAAATGAACTCTAAAATATATGGGATTGATTATCTTTAAACCTTTGCTTCAGTCACTAAAATGAACTCTGTTCAAGTTCTTTTTATCTGAAGTAGCTAATATGGATTGGAAGATATAATAATTCAATGTGAAAAATGCCTTTTTATGCTGATCTAGAGGAGAAAGTATTGAAAGTCCCATTAGGATTTGACTCAAATAAAAACTAAAAATAAAGTATGCATTTGTTAAAATACATTATATGGGTTGAAACAATCTCCAAAATGATGTGATTCGAAAGGGTCTCCTAGATAATACTCAACATGAGGTACACATTATGAGATCATATATTTTTTTGAGGGTAGTTTGCTAGTTTATGCTTATGGCATTAGCATGACATGTAGTGATTTTTGAATGAATGAAGGCTTAAAAGAAAAGACTGCTGTGTTGATTTGAAGCCAGAGACTTTGTCAGTGTTGAAATGCTTTGTTAACATTAAGGTTGTACACTTTCAGAGCAGGTAAGTCGGTATGTTTAACTCTTGAGAGCTTCATGGAATTCAATCATAAACTCTATGATGCTATATATGACAATAATGTAGAAAATCTCCTATCTATGATTTGTGGGATGATTTTCCTACCCATCGCATCAGAACTATGATTATCCATGCTGTCAAATTTTAAGTTAATTCATGCACAGTTTTAAAGAGCCACTTCTTAAGAATATTTGAAGAGAATACATAATAGTGGAATTCTATCAAAAAAGGGGTAGGATTTCTTTCTTGAAGCATACATAAATGAGGATTGTGTGGGTTTTATGGTTGACAGGAGGTCAACTTTAGGATATTGCATATTGTTAGGAGACAACCTTGTGACTTGGGGAAGTAAAAATAAAGGATATTGCATATTGTTAGGAGGCAACCTCGTGACTTGGGAAAGGAAAATAAAATATGATAACAAGATTTTGTTTAAAAGTCAAATTTAGATACATGTCATTAGGAATCTACAAATTGTTATGGTTAGAAATTATCTTGGACTTTGAATGAAAAGATCATATGAGACTCTATTGTGAATTTGTGATAAAAAGTTTATCATCAATGTTGCATATAATCTTGCACAACTTATTTATATAAAGCCTATTGAAGTTAATATTTTATTTTTAAAGGAAAATCTTGACAGTGGCCTAATATGTACTTCATTTATAATTATAAGTGGAAAGTTTGTTGACATTCTCATTAAATGATTATCAGGGATAATATTTACTAAATCATGAAGCACATTTGTAATGGATGTCATCAATTCATTTGCTTGCAGGGGAGTGAAATACCAACATGATTTTAATCTTGTGATCCGTCCATAGCTAGCTTCTCTTTCCAAAAGACATTTCGTCCAAGAAATTTGCCCTCCAACTAACATGTTTAGGAACTCAACTAAGTTGAAAATCTACCCCGTACATTTTCTATTTCCATTGACATGGGGACTAGGATTTTTGTCTTCATCCATTCATTTTTCATTGCCACCTCAATGATTCAATAGATTCTTATTGCGTACTCTACAATTTGTGGACCGCTGTAATGATTTTGTAATTAATTTTATTATTTGATTTCAAGTATTTTTCGTCAGATACTTCTTAGATTTGTTAACTTGTATACGTTTTGAAATATATTTAACTAATTTTCTTCAATTCCTGTCAGTTTTGAATTATTATTATTGCTCTCGTTGATATATTATTTTAGAAAACAATATTTCCTACTTACCACAGTTGATGACTTTCTTGGAGTTTTGAATGTCCAAGGTATTGCTCATGCCACTGATATATTTTTCTAAGCATATTAAACAGAGAGAGAGAGAGGGAGAGAGATGTGGGATCAATTTTCATTTTTGTTCTTACTTTTCTTTTCGATTGGTTTAAATGCAAAAGCTTAGAGAACTGGAAAAAATATCATACAGCCCGCAGGGAGTCTATAAGAACAATCGGTGACGCTAAAAATATTGATTTTAATGATCTTTATAATAGATTAGATACTGAGGGTGAAAAATATATGTATAAACTAGCCAAACAAAGAGAAAAGAAAAATAAAGATTTAACTCAAGTAAAGTGTATTAAAGATGAAAAAGAAAAAGTACTTTTCTTAGAAAAAGATATTCAGCATAGGTGGGTGAGTTACTTTGATAAACTTTTTAATGAAGTTTCTGAAAATTCGATCGACCTTAGTGATTTTAATATCGTGAATAATAATAAACGTATCATTTCTACCGTCGCTTTAGCATAAAAAAAGTTGAGGAGGCTTTAAAGAAAACCAAAGGTAGAAAGTCTGTAGGACCTGATGATATCCCAATTGAAGTGTGGAAATATTTGGGAGATTTGGGAGTTTCTTGGCTTACTAAACTTTTTAATATTATTTTAAAAACTAAAAAGATGCCTGAGGAGTGGAGGAAGAGTATTTTGGTCCCCATTTTTAAGAATAAAGGGGATGCACAAGAGTGTGCAAATTATAGAGGAATTAAGTTGATGTGTCATACTTTAAAATTATGGGAGAGGGTAATTGAACATAGGTCAAGAC
>NEWO01000001.1:2441704-2469238 GCA_003013225.1 Phalaenopsis aphrodite
TATTTTATGAAACTGACGAATTTGGTATGATTGAAATCATTAAAATATTGCTAATATAATTGATAAAGCATGCCATAGGAAAATAATAAATTTATTGATAAAAAATTTTGTCGAAAACAAAAATAGATTCATAAAAGGAAATCATCTTTTGTTGAAATAAAAAAAAAATGATGACAGATATATAAAAAATTTATTATGGATACTCTAATGAATAAATCAATCAATTTTGCCTCTCAATAAGTAACTTATATATATATATATATCTGTTTATGATGAAAATTTTAAATTTTTCTTAAGAAATTGGGCATCATTCGGGTAAAAATTTAATCATCCTAATTGATATAAATAAAATTTTCTTAAGAAATTGCCTCTCGATATTCACATCATAACTTGTGACGCATTGCATCAAGTTTTTAAATTTTAGTAAGTGAGGATATGATATTAAGCTGTCAAACACGTTAATTACATATTATAATCCATTCTTCGTTAAACATTAAATATATATTTAAAATTAACCATGAAATATAAAATTTATTATTAAACATAAAAGTATAAAAATTTAAATTTTCACATCTCCCTTTCATTAACTCACTCTCTTTCATCAACTCCTTTTGTGATTAACTCTCTTCCTCTTCTTTTATCTCTTCCTTTTCATGTTTTACCAATTGCTATTACATCGCTTCCCTTTTTAATTGTATCACATTCATTTCAATGTTAAAATGTTTAAGTTATTGTAATGATCTATTGTTTCATTATTTATTGTATCATATGAATAATGTTCATTTAAACATAAGCATCATAGGTGTTTTCCTAAAGATGTTTGAATTTGTATGTTATATGGGACTTGTAAACTCATTCTAGAAAAATTAATACATTGACACTCATATAATGCTCAATAAATAAATTTCTACATATAGTTTTTATACTTACATGTCCAACTATTCGCTTGGGCTTACTGGGTGCACTTATATATATAGCTCTGCTATAATGGTGTGGTTCTTAAAAAAATTTTTTCATTAAAATATCTTGTACTTACAAAAAATAAATAAAATATAACATTTGTATAAATTTAGGTTTATGACTCTTTTTTGTGGTTAATGTGTGAAATTTAATTATTAGCATGAAGTGACTTACTCAAACTGTCATAATTAGAATTTTGATTTTATTTGTTATACAATCTTTTTTTAAAAAAATCATGTCATCCTAAGTTGTGCATAAATCCATTTAAATTGCCTCCCAAAATCACCTAGGTCTATAATAAGGCTTGTTGATGCCAAGCATAGAAGTCTACGAACTACTAGCTAGGCCAAGCCATCATTTATATTTAAACCCAACAATCTAAATTACTGATGTTGGCATCTTTAGACTTGATTTTTATCTGATTCAATTATGCATTAAATATATCCTTTTCATGAAAACTTTTGAATTCATGGATATTAATATAAAAGGATTTTTTAAACTCTTAAAAGTATTAAGTTAATAGAGATGGATGTGAGACAATAGTGGAGGAGGACAAGATGTAAGCTATGTCTATATTATATAGTAGAAAATATAAGAGCTTATATATATAAGATGATGATGATGATAGAAAATATTGCTAAAATGATGTGATCTATGTAATCTAGAGAATGGTATGGTGAATTGATACCTAGCGATGGTATGAAATGGGTGATAAGGATGCGCTAGTATTGTTCATGATCTGAATGAGAGAGATAGTATATTTAGTAGACCTCAAAATATCATTTCCCCTATTACGTCTAGAGTAGATCGTCCTGTAAGAAAGCACATAACGATCACCAAATACCATTTTTGAAAGAAAAATTAAGTTAAAAAATTATCAGCTCATCTTATAATATTACATAAGTTTGATTATTAGGAAATATTGTGGACATCAGGAGTCCTTTTCAATAAGTTTGATTCATTTTTCAAGTTAAAAAGCAAATCAAAGTGCTTTTCTATATCATTCACTCAAAATAAGCTATTTAAAACTCTTAAAAATTGAAGATCATACAACAAACTTTTAGAATAAATCCATATTGGTTGAAGGTTTGATAATTAGGCTTTCAAAATAGTTTTCTTATCTTGATTTCACAAATGAATCATCTTTTATCATTGTGTGGATTGCATTTTCATATCTAAGAATTTATCTATTTTATAAATCCATCATGTACTCTTTGGTATCTTTATTTATTGGTAGATTCATGTGATTGAAGATTCCCAATTCATTATTTATTTTAGTTGTGCTAGTTGGGGTCACGCCTTGGTGCCCCACTTAAAAATTTGACCCTTGATGTTCTTATTGGAAGATTTTTATGTATACTTTTCAAATATTTTTTATTTGCAAAAATACCATAACTTTTTGAATGAATTATGTTTATATGCAATAAACCAAATCATAAAAAAAATTTAATAAATCATTGATAATTAGAATTAATAGTTTTGTTACATTTCTTAATATTTGGATCCTATTTTTGTAAATAGAAGTTTTGAGTGTTGTTTTTTAAGAAGTTAGGAAAAAAAAGATTATTTTTCTCCCAATCAAAATCATTGAAAATGCAACATTAATTTATGTGCAAGTAATCTTAGCTAGTCTTTCAACTAAGATAGTCTTACTGTCCGTTTGGGGTAACTTATTTGGTGCGGTGGCGTTTTGAAAAATCACCTAGGTAAACTGCGTTTTGGCAGTTTATGCGTTTTCAAAACGCTGAAAACAGTGTTTTCACACCGCACCTATCTAGGTGCGGTGGCAGCGATCTGGCTTTTCCAAAAAAAATGAAAATTTGTAATAGTCACCTCACCTAACTTATCAGCAGATTATTTTTAATCAACATATCATCAGATTATTCAATAAACTGCAAGCTGCCCCAAACAGACCCTTAATTCAATATTTTAGATAAGTCATCAGTAGCATGTATTTGCAATTAAATTTTCTCAAAATTATATATATATAAAAAAAATTGCATATCCCACTGCCACGGTTGACAACTAACTTTTGGACAAAATTTGTTGATTTCGATGATTGCAAATGTCAAAATTTTTTTTTTTTTGTTTTACACTTTCTAACTTGAAAGATAAATTTTTGTTTTATTATGAAATTTAACATATTAAATAATGCAAACCAACTAATTTGGAATAATTCTTATTTTGTATGTACTGTTAGCTTCAAGTGAAGACATTTCTGTAGTTTTTTTTTGCATGAGATCTCATTAAAAATCTCTACGCTCAGACTTAAATTACTTAATTTAATAATAATTGTAATGTAGAAAGGTAGGAATAATCCAATGAATTTGTTTGTCTCTACTAAAGTAACAAATTTATGTTTCCATGGCAGCATTCATTGGTGTCCTTTGCATTAAGCTAACTACTTTTTTTTTTCTATGCTGCATAAATGAGCGTGTATTTTATTGTCATTGTTTTTGTTTGATAAAACCAATAGAATTTTTGTGAGTGTAAATAAATTATGGGTCGGCTTGATTATGAGGAGATCTGACGATTAAGAAGAAGATAGAATGACAAAGAGCAGTCTAACAGTAAAAGATTATGAGACCCTATTTTTTGCCAATAAGACTAAGACGGACAGAACCATGAGATAGGCCAAAGGTGACCGGAGGATATAACAAGGATTCGATCTAGGGAAGGTTTGGTTTCTTAACATCTCCAACTACCCCAAAGACATCCAGAGGTCCCTTATTAGGTGTTAAGGATCGATAGACGAACCATATCAATCGGTCGACTCATACTAACCAAACTTAGCAGGCAAAACTGATCTCATCCAGCCGAGCGGAATATCTTAGTCGATCGAGACAAATTAAATTGAGCTTAGTCCACCAACCCACCCAAAGAGCAACAGATAATAAATTCATACATGTAAAATACAAAAAATACTCTTTACAACCCACTTTAAATTAAGCAAGGGCAAAAAAGTAACATTGTCACATTATATTCTTCTTCCTTATGTAAGTAGGGAGATCATTTTAATAATAAATCATGATTGATACTTTATTTTATTGCTCACTCATTTCTCTCTCTCTCTCTCTCTCCCTCTCTGCCTCTCTCTCCCTCCCCTCACTCTCTCCTTACTTAAGCTATATTCCTTGGATGTGATTCATGAACAAAACTTGCTTCAACAATAAGATATTTAAGACTTAGTTTAATCTAACATGATAGTTGACACATGTAATAATCCAAAATTTATTGTTAATGTAAAATTATGATTTTGTGTTGATAAAGTAGTTCATCAATGTATGATCAAAGTAAGTTAAACCAGATCCAAAGACTCTAGATAGAACACGTGTTAAAGAATTAAATCTGGCGAACGCAAAAGGCCTCCAGTTGACATCGAGCTTTACTATCAACCTGTACCAAGAAAATCAATTGAAATAAGAAGACGAATGAATCATCGAGCTAGGGGCGAGTGAAATGACGATCTGATCAATAGGATATGATTCAACCATAATGTAGGTAATCATGATGTTTACAACGAATGAACAATATAGTAGAGAATTTCAAAGACATTATTGATATTGCACAACGTAACTACTATTTATTATAAACACAAAAATAGTAAAATGTAAACAATCCACTTTAGGAAAAATTGATAACACTAATTCCTAGAATTCTGATTCGCTCTATCCTTCCTACACTCCATTCCATAGGTGTGATCTAAGGACCAATTTGTATTCACAATTTTGATATTTGAAACTTATACCGGCATAAATATATCAAATAATGATTGATAAATTTGGTCGTCAGATTTTGATCCACTCTTTCGTTCACCCTCTAATATTTAAAAATGAATGTTAATATGAAATAATTCGATATTTATTTTCTCGGGTGAATCATTTTTATAACATTTTAATAATAATTTTTTACCTAAATATTTTGATTAACATTTATTTTAAACTTTAATTTTTGGCTTAATAGTTGAACATTTAATCCATAACACAGTCCATAAATGATGGTGAGGCTTATTTCTTTTTTTTTTTCCTTTCATCATTTTTATGATAAAGAGAAAAAAAAATGATTGCGAAACAAGCGAAATTTTGCCATAATATTTAAGATACTAATGAGTAGAATAAACTAACTTTTGTGTGGTTGCTAGAATGCAAAGTGGATGATGAAATTTAGCGACATTATTATTATTATTATTTCATTTGCAGAAACGTGCATCCAATTGGTTGGAAAGAGAGATTTGATGTTTTAAGGTAAAATAATTATCATTAATTAAAATAAGTTTATGAAAAAACTTAGCCACCGGATATCTCCAAATATGGAAAAGAAACAAAGGATTAAGAGTGGACAAACTCCATTTTTATTCTTAGACATGTAACATGGGGATTTCTAAGAGGATTTAGTATAAAGAAGCTAGACATATCACAAGAATTCATTATGAACAAAATTTAATGTTCTTTAAGAGTTCATCATCATTAGATATGATAAATGAAGTTGTTGAAGTTATTAACGCCTAAAGAATCACATAAATAAGTTAAAAGAAAGTAGGGTTGAATATTTATTTTGCATTATCAATCTGATTTGAAGGATCTCTTTGCTGACAGGATAACATTTTCTATAATGATGTTATCAATAAGAAAGATTTGAAATAATGTTGGGTAAATCATAGTCGATTTCTAGAAAAAAAAAAAAGAAATAGCCCCATTAACTTGGTTTATAATTTGATGTTGATAAACTTCAAGGACATTGGAGGAAGCAATTTTGATCAATCATGGTATTAGGCTCATCATATTTGAAGAAATATTATCAATCAATTGGGAATAGGGTTGAAAGGTTTGAGTTCAACTTGGAGAATGACGACTATTTAGAAAGAGGAAGAGATTTAAAAAAAAGTATTATCTGTCTTTTAATGGAGGCCCTCTTTGAGATTTTTTTTTTGTGATTTTGAATCAAATGTAAGCAGAAAATAATGAAAATAGAAGCAATATATCCTCTCAAATATCACTTAATGAGAAAGTTCTTCTCTGAAGAAGCAAGCTTTAATATAAGCCTAGCCATGTACCCTTTCTAATTTTAATATGAAAGCTAATAAGAGGACATGCTTAAGCATAGATAAAAACATTTTCCACTGAAGGCATTGTTAGAACTTAAGTTAATTATGTTAAGGATAATATGAAAGCTAGTATGTGTTAACTAAAAGTGCAATTACTTTCATGTGCTTGTATTATTCATAGAAAATTGTAATTACTTTCATGGGCTTGTATTACATTATATAACAAAGCTCATTTTCTCTAAGGATAGCTCTTTCACTTTCTTCATGAAAAGTCAACATTATATTGCTCATTTCCATCTTTGGATAGCCCTTGTTTGTTGAACAATAAGACACATTTTTCATTTCATCATTGATAATGTCATGTTCTCTCTCACACTCTCTTACTGCTGTGTTTGTTTATGTTTTCAATGTAAGTTATTGAGTATTTGAGTCATCCTCACTCTCATATTGAAAAATCATCTTAATTAGTGCTAAATCAAACAATGCTAACAAACTCCCTTAAGAGTATTCTCAAGCCCTTTATATAAGATGTAATTGACCTAGAAAACTTGAACTAATAAAAAATAGACCTTCCCAAATTAAAAGAACATTATTTGATTGTCGTTGTTAGATAGGGAAATTTTTTGGGAAATATATTTAATTTGTCTTTTGTTGATTCTTGTTCTTGTGAAAAAAACCAAAAAAACTATCCTTTTCACCCTTCGTAGCATGTTTGATCCACTGTAGCTTCTTGAGGTTGAAAGGATCCTTCATAGGACATACATGTTAAATGACAAATTGGGTGGGAATATTTTAATTTAAACTTCATTAGGTTGAGTTTATAAACAAGTATATTGAGATGAGTGAAATACATAACTAAATTGTCAACTCTTATATTATAATCATCTAAAATTACATTCAATGGCTACAAAAACTATACTGATCAAATTTTCTTCGATACATCTTAACCCAATTTATCTTTTGTAATTTTAACTATTAAAAAGTATTTCTTATCGTCTATAATTTCTTTAGTTCTTGATGATGTTGATGCACTACATACAAATTTAAAATTGTTAACCTTTTTTTAATATGAAAAAATTAATTTTCTAAATAAAATAACTTTCAATAATACACATTTTAACCTTAAAAAAAATATTTTTTAAGAAAAATACCAATCTATATGAATCATGACAAAACTAACATATCATGCAGCTAAAGTTTGAAATTTTACTTAACTAATTAGCTTAAGGGTTAATCTGGGACAATTTTCTAACTGTTTTTCTTTTCAAACCGTCAACCCAATTCTGTTTGGGGAACTGTTTTCTTGCTATTTTCAACAAATTTCTGTTGCAGAAATTTATTTTTTTCAACCTAACTTATTAAAATGTGATGACTGTCAGAAAGTTATGATCTAATTTTTTTAAAATCAAAATAAATTTATAATAGTCATCACATCATTTTGGATATCATCTTCTTCCGCAACTGTGAAACAATTTTTTCTCGAAACCGCCACAGCTGCACCAAACATACCCTAAATCTTAAATCTATTTCTAAAATTGCAGACAAAGCTTAAAAAAAAAAAGAAAAAAAAAGAAACAGAAATTAATGAACTGATGAACATAATTACGAAGAATTCAGTGATAAACATAAAATATATATTAATTTTCTGCAGTTGTCTAGAAACAATGATTATTTTCGGTATCAGTGAGAATTTTTCGTGAAGTGAATTAACTACTACATATATATAGAATGTAGATTATCTACAATTCTATTATTAATTTATATAATAAATAAATCTATTTGTTAAATGATTCATGACCTAATTATTGAATCATCTTTTCGTGATGGATAATTTAAGCTTCACATTTAATAATTTATGGCTCATTAGTTTAATAGAATATCTATTGTACAACTTGCATACATGACATAGGCGACATCAATACATTTTCTTACTCTTTGTATGAGATTTTAGCATGAACATCATGGTCATAGACAAGTCCTTGGCTTCATAAATAAGCGAGCCGAACATATATAAATAAAATACGAGCTCATTAACTCGATCAACGAAGCTGAATAGCACTTTCAACGCCCTAGTTTACCGGCAAAATAATTCATTGTACCGGGACGCCTTACTCCTTATCCACAATAAGAGCTCAGGCTCATCACTTCACATGCAAGCTTAATCCAAAAAACGGCTTTTAATAGGGACAATAAAGTCTTCCTATAGAATGTATAGCTCGGTGATGCTTTGGTCGTTAGTACATGCCACAGATCAGTAGCTGATAAAAGTAAAAATGTTGCATATGAATGAGCTAGATGCGAATTAGATGTGAATTGATGGTATTAGGGTGATATTAAAGGTGTGTTTTGGGTGATGGTACGGTGGGCCGCGACACATTTTTTTTCTATTTGGTAAAATTGTATTTTATTTGAATTCTTAAAAAGTTACAACTGAAAACTGTATTTTCCGATCATACTTGGCTACCTGCGGTGTGTGTTGGAAATTTGTGGGTTAATTTTTTTTTAATTTATAATAGACGATACAGTTTTTTTGAACAACAGTTTCTTCTTCAGTAGTTTGACGGATGCTTCTTCAAATAAATTCATTTTGGATCTTGGTTTATTCTTTATGGATCACGCTCCGAGAGTTAGAGCCGAGTGAAGGAGAAAATGAAAAGATGGTAGAATAAGTCATCGATATTTGTAGGTAGAATTGAGAAAAAAATGTCTCTGTTATTCATATTCTTGCCAGTATATATAGAGACGTAATTTTTACAATAACATAAATGAGAGAACGGTTATAAAAATGATTCTTAATTTCATTAATGCTCAAATTGATTGTATATATTTTATGTTATATTTATATTACAATTTGAAAATTCAACATTGTCGGCAATTAACTGGTCGACTAACTTGAAGTTAATTGATTGAGGCGACAGACCGAGTGCATCTATGCCCTTCGTAGCACGCATCGGTCAGTCGATGTGATCGACCGTATGATGTTCTTGTTTCATGTCTTTTGACATTGTCAACTAGTGGTTGGTTGTGAGATGATAGTTTGGTCCGGACAAAAGGTTAGTCGATTGAATGTGATTGACCAGCTTTTTTCGTAGTGACTCATGGCTCATTTTCAGTTCGGCTCAAGTCTTACAGGACCCGTCTCTCACCTGTCTGGTTGGTTCGTTCCTTCAATCAGACCTCCCAATCTTACAAGCTCTTAAGTGGATCTTGTCCCAACCCACATTGGATATCCGACAAGACTCGCTGCCGAGATGACTCACGCCTCAAATTTGACGAGCCTTGTCGCTACTGAGCGGGGAATCATCTCCAAAACTTGAACCTATCTCAAGTGTGATATTGAAATAAATATTTCTTAATATCACCTCAATACTATTCTAATACTAGCGATCCATATATCCATATATGTTAATAACGCATATATTAACGCTATTGAGAAAAAGAATGGAAAAATGTTTGAAGAAAGGTCTGTCACCATCTCTCCTCAATCATTCGTTGTTCTTTCCACAGCTGAGAGAGAGAGAGAGAGGAAGTGAGTTAGGAGTTTGTCGTATTCGGGGGAGGAGGAGACATTGACCGGTGTGGAAGAGGGGAGTCAGTAAAGAGGGGTGGGGGTTGAGCGGAGGAGTGGGCCGACGCGTGCGGTGCGCTGCAGAAGGCAGGCCCATGTTCGATGCCGATGCGGGCCCCAGTTGGGGTCAGCATGACCCGATATCTCTCTCTTTCTCTCTCATATTTAACTCCGAGCTTTGAGGCCAAAAGATAATTATTGGGTAATTAAGAAGGTGGTTAAGAGTGGGGAGTTCTTCGGCTGCGGAGAATCCATAGAATAGAGATGCCCCTTGTCGGCTGGGTGGTGGGGCCCGCAACCCAGCGATTAAAATAATTTCAGACTTATTATTGGTTAAATATAATATTAAAGTTTTGATTTTTCTTGAAATTAATCCACTTAATTCTGATTTAGATCGGATATTTGTTATAAATCATTCAAATATTTAATTAAAATAAGTTTTTTAATTATATAAAATATATAGAGATGCAAATGAAGCGAGCTTTTAATAAGTTACTCCAGCTCGCTCTGATTAAAGCTCATTCATGATATTTTGATTAGCTAATTGAATGGACTTAAAGGACTTTTATAAATACTAAATTATTAAATGAATGAGTTTGAACAATTTGTTGTTTAGTTCATTTATGTTTACAAATATATCAATCAAAGGTCTTGAACAAGCTTGATTATAGCTCGATTACAATTGGTTCATGAATAATATCATTTTGATGTTTACTTTAAGGATCAACGAGGATTGTTTCACATGTCTCATGCTTCTTTCCAGACAGGTTGCTTCTATAAAGCTCGAGTAAGAGCTTGATTAAAGCTCAATTAAGGCTCGATTGAAATTTGTTTATTTTTTTAAACAAATTGCTCATTAATAAACTCGATAGTCCCTAAATGAATTGATTTCGAATAAGCACTTAATGAACAAGCATGAGCTCAAATAGGCCCCTGCTTGGCTAGACTCAACTCATATGCAGCTAGCCCTAATAATATATGTATACGTATGAGTCGAATTGCATATATTGTTGCCCTATCAGGTTATACTGCTGAATGGACAAGCCGATGAGTATAAGTTGACAAACTATCGAACACTAACAATGGAGTATGAATTGTCAATTACTAGTTGATGAGTATGAGCAGCCAACTAAGAGTGGCTTAGCACTTCCACAGAGGATTTTTTTTTTATAATGAAATTTATTTGGAATCTGATTGATAAGAAGTGCGCCCAGAAAGACACCTTGATGCTTGGCAACCAGCGCCTCAACACCCAAGGAGGCGCTTTAGTGCATGACAGTTGGAAACCCAACACTAGGTGGGTGTGCCTAAGCGTCCATGGACAAAGCCGTGGACAACAATGCCCCAATGAGAAGCTCTTGCATCCAAATATGCCCGTTTTCAGCTTCCAAAATTGAGCTCTGGAAAACTTGATGCCTGAGAGGGGCGCCTATGTGCTTGTAACTAATTTATGAAGTTTGATACTTTAGTCTCAAGTTTCTTTGCTATGGGATATGGAAGGGAACTACGTGAAATGGTGTCTGTGAGTTGTGAGAGAATTTCTATGAATTTCTCTTTAGCGTGCAAGAGAGGAACATTCATGAGTTTCAGGATTATAAAAAGAGTTTCAGTGTGGTGTAATTTGTACATTTTTCCTTATTTCATGGTGTACTTCTTATGCGGTGTGGCTCCATGATTTTTCTTGTTCATGAACTTTTCCATATATATTCAATCTTATTGTTATATTGTTTACGTTTCTTGTTTGTGCGTTTATATCCAATTGTTTGTTTCAGATCTTTCAAATAGGTTTTTTTTTTTTTTTGCAATCCTAAAGAAGTGAATATCCATAACAAGTGGTACTTGAGTGTGGTTTTCTAAAAATCTTTGATTTGAGTAGGAACAATGACCAATAAAACATGGTACACAGTAGAGAAGTTCAATGGCATGCATTTCGTATTCTAGAAAATACAAATTGAATATTTACTGTATCAAAACAAACATTATCAGCCACCAAAAGGAATCACCAGATTTTGGAACAATGAATCATGCTTGATCGAACAATACTTGGTTTGATCCGCCTTTAATTTCTCTCATCCATTGCTTTCAACATTGTTAATGAGAAAGCTACAACAGATTTTATGTTATAATCGTATTACTTATAACACTCATAATATATGAATTAACCCATTTATAAATATACGAGTCGTGCCATTACAAAACGATGATGGTCCTAAAACATTACACAAGATTTTTGTTATAGTGAATATTTTCTCTTTTTTTGTGTTCTCATCATCATTTCTAACTCTTTCATTAAGTGTCTTAATCCACAAACAAATTAAGATCTAACAATCTAATAAACTAATAATGTAACATAAATATAGCATTTGTGTTTGTGAATTAAATTTAAAATTCAATGATTTTTACTTTGAGCAGAGTTTAACATTGGAAATCATAACGGTCTGGAGGAATGGAAAGTTTGATTCACAATAATTTAATTTCTGGGAATTGAAAATTTGTTTTTGATGGAAATAATTAAACTTGATAATTCTGTCATTTTAACGGGTGCAAAATGTAATTTCAGATCAGAATAATTTTTAATTAGAAAATAATTTTTTTATATATATAATAAAAATCACGGCAACCATTCTTTATATTAAAAATTAAACATTATTTTACAGATAGAAAAATTCATATAATATAGATACAAAATGATTTGAATCCCAAACTTAACTCAAATATGATAATTATTTGTATGGAAAGATTTTATATTGTGCTAGATAATCTCGCAAGGCCGTGCAAGTTAAGCCTTTTTTGTGTGGAAGCTTAAATGTACTAGAGCAGACTTCATGGTTACCGCATGCCAACAACCCATACATATTTAAATGAGGATTATGCAGAAGCTCAGCCTCCCTCTGGTAGCTTTATGTACACTTGATCCATGAAATTGATCATCGCGTATTAAACAAAAAACAAATCCTCTTATAAATGTATATACAAATACAAAGATTTGAGAATTATGTTGAAGGTCTCCAGAGCCTTAGGGTCTGTTTGGGGCAGCTGCGACTGACTGAATAATTTGCTGAAAAACTGGTTAAAAATAATTTATTGATAAACTATGTGTGGTAGCTATTACAAATTTTTATTTTTTTTGGAAAAGTAAGACCACAGCGAGAAAGCTGTTATAGGTGTGGTGTGAAAACAATGCTTTCAATGTTTTCAAAACACATAAGTTGCCAAATTACCCAAATAGAAGTGGTGCGTTTTCAAAACGCCACTACACCAATTAAACTGCCTCAAACGGGACCCTTAATTCATTTGTTGAAGCAATTGAATTGAATCCACCTATCGAAATAACTGAATCGAATTTATCCGTCAATCTTAATCCTCTCATTTACCTCAAGAGATTACTCTAGATCACCCACTGAGCTAGGACAGCAATGAGAAAGTCAGTCATGGCAACCCAATAATAAGAAAAAAAGGTTTTTGCTTTAAATATGCACGTATATGTTTTTTGGATAAGCCGAGCAATTGAATTCTATGCTTCTATGTTCAAAATTTTCTTAATTTCTGGCCAACGTAGGAGTACGTTTTCGCTTATAATTTATGAATTATCTATAAAAGATGAAGTAAGATGTTTTATCCACTGGGCGATGAGGGTCTTGGATGGCGGAGACAGCGGAAGAACCACCCGGTTTACAAGGAGCGGGGAGGGGACGACGTTGACCAAAGTCTGCTGAGATGGCTGACAGGCCGCACGTTCTGGCTGGACTTGTTGTTCAGAGAAGCATGGCTGAGCTAATCCACACTCTCTGTCTGTCCATCTGTAGCTGGAGAATGAGATGTGTACTTCAGAGAGATGTCATCGGGTAGCTTCACGAGGACTGAAAGGCTGAATCTTTCCCTATCTTGTGTCTGTTTTGTTAAGGTTTTGATATACATAAATAAATAAAATAAAATTATTTGAGATTGAATCTAAGTAATTGTGGATGAGTTGATGATCTGCTGGTTCGCATTTTTGACTGGTCTTAGTTTTGAAGCTCGCCATAAACAAATAATTTAGGTAATTCAATTGGTAAAAAGTTATTAAGAAGGAGGTTTAGGAGTTGTTTGCTTTGATAAAAAACTATAGTATTTTTTATTTTGGTAAAAGAGCACTATTCGAGTCCTTATGTATTAATCACAAAGAGGAATTACAAAAATAGGCAAGAAGACTTATCTACACCCCACATACAGCACACACACACAAAAAGAAAGACTGAAAAGTCCTCTTCCCCAACAAAAGAAAAATACAATTCACACACCCAACAACACAAACAACAAAAGACTCCAAAACAATTAAGAAACATCCTTAAGAGCCAAATGCAACATAATAGTAGGAACAACTTTAGAAAGAAAAGCACCATTTAGCTGTAAACCAAGCGTAGCCGCCCATTGAGCAACTCCATTACCTTCTCTCTTAGTATGGGACTAGCTAATATGTAAATTCTTGGATAAAGTTGCAATCCTCTTCATTTGAATATTAACACTCCAATGATGATCTTCCTGAAATTTGCAGTACTTTCATAAGATCAAAGAGTCAGTTTGAAAGACAATATATGCCAACCAAATTTTTTGTGCCACCAGAAGACCAAAGACCATTGCATTTGCCTCAGCGACCAGTGGGTAAACAGGAACAACATTTGCCGAGAACCAACAGATAATAGAACCCAAAAAATACCTACACACACCTCCCTCAAAATTAGGCTTCCAACAACCATCATTAATGATTTTAATATAAGGTGCACTAGGCTTACACCAATGTACCAAGGAAGCATGCTTACTGATTAAAGGAACATGAATAGATAACTTCTGCAATATAAAAGCCAGCCTACCCGTCAGATTTGTATTAGGGGTCAAAAGCTTAAGCCCTTTCATCAGGTAATTAATAATCCTACTAACCGTACAGTGAATATGAGGAATCATATTATTATATTCAATATCATTCCTCAAAACCCAAATAAACCAAAAGATAATAGTAGGAACTACAGTGAAAAAGGCGTGACCAAAATTCTTCCATACATTAAATATATCAGATATGACATTATAGTGAGTCACAAAATTCTCCATATGCAATTTTAAAGTAACCTGTCTCCAGATTTTCATAATAAACTGACAGCTCATAAAAAATATGAAGAATGGTTTCTTCATGATTTTTACACAAAACACAGCATGAAGGAAGTCTCAACCCTTTTAGTTTTAGGAGATCATCAGTTGGAAGTAGATTATGCATTACTCTCCAGATAAAGAAAGATATGGAAGTTTTGACCCATGAATTCCAATTCTATCGAAGGTCTAACCCCTTAAAACAATGAAAAGAATTAGTAAAGCTTTTAGAAACAGAATCTCCCATTCTTCCTTTAATCTTGGCCATATCAGTATCGCCACTGTTAATAGGAATCGAATTAATGAAATAAGCAACATCATTATGAACCATATGTTTAAGCTTTTGTAAACACCAATGATTCTCATTCCATAAATCTCTCACTTTAATATCAATAGCAACAGAGCCACCATAAAAATCAATTGAAGCACTCTTCCCCATCCAATCATCATACCAAAAAGAAACACCACCTCCACCAATATCCCAATAGATTAGATCTTAAGTGTTCCTTGCTACCTTTAACATCTCATGCCAAATAAAGGAATCATTCTCATTATAAGTAATAGTCAGAGGATGTTTATTAAAACAATATTTGGCATGCATTAAGGAAGCCCAAAGAGAACAATTCTTTCTGAATCTATACCACAATTTCATGTAATTTATTGTGATAAAATCAGATAAGCTACGAAAGCCGAGACCACCGTTACCAACAGGTTTACAAAGCTTCTTCCAACTAGTCCAGTGAATCTTAGACTTGCCATTAGCTTCCCAAAGAAATTTATTAAAAATATTTTCAATATTCTTAATCATACCCAAAGGAATATTCATAATTTGTAAATAGTAGAGAGGGAGAGAAGTAAAAACACTTTTGAGTAAAGTAATACGTCCTCCAAAAGAAAGAAACTTGATTTCCCAAGTTAAAATCCTTTTTTTTTTATTTTATCAAATAGTTGCATACATATGGCAATACGATTCTTACATTTATCCAAATTAAAACCCAAATAAGTCAAAGGCAACATAGCCTTATTGCTTCCTGTATAATCCATAATCCAATGCTCCTTCAAAATAGATATCCTCTTAGAACAATAAAAGGAGCATTTGGAAGTATTAAAAAACAAACCAGACGTACTCTGAAACGTCAGAATATCAACCCAAACCTTCTTAATGGAATACATTGGTAAAAATAATCAAGTCATCAGCAAAGCATACATGGGAGAAACTCAGCCTTCCTTTATGAATAAAATTCAAACTGGGATAATAAGTAAACAAAGCATTCAAACATCTCGACAAATAGTCAAAGGCAAGAATAAAGAGATAAGAAGAGAGAGGATCTCCTTGTTTAATGCATTTATATGCTTTAAAGAAGCCATACTTGTTACCATTTATAAGTAGGGAGTAGTAGTTATCACCGAGAATTCGATAGATGAGCTTACAAAAGACTACATTAAAGCCAATAGCATGGAGAACGTTCATAATAAAGTCCTAACGAATAGTATCAAATGCTTTTTTGATATCCATCTTGAAAATGATATTGCCCCCTCTACTCTTTTTATGAATGTCCATTATAAGCTCTTGAACAATAAGAACATTGCCAAAAATATTCCTATCCTTTAAGAAAGCAGATTGATTAAGACAAATAATATTATTCAGAATGGGTTGCAATCTTTTCACCAAAATTTTTGAAATAATTTTGGATAAAACGGTACTCAGGCTAATAGGTCGATTACCATCTCAAGTAGTAGCATTCTGCACTTTAGGTACCAAAACAATATTAGAGGTTTAAAATATTTAGGCAAATCTATACCTCTAAAAAAGTTTTGAATAGCTGTAACGACATCAGCATGAATAATACTCCAACCACTTTTATAGAACTCAGTCGTGAAACCATCAAGGCCAACAGCTTTGCCATCTTCCATATTATCAATTATATCTTTGATTTCCATAATAGTAGAAATACAAGTAAGATAAGCATTGTCAATTACATTATTACCATGGTAAAGAGAACTATCCAGATGAATCGAAGAACCCTCATCATTACTAAAGCAGTGGAAAAATATTGAACACCATTGGAAGCGATATCATTGATATTAGTTAGCACGGTACCATCAGCAGTAAGAATCTTAGAAATGGAATTAATTTTCCTTCTATTATTAATGTAAGCATGATAATAGGCATTATTTCTGTCACCATCCAAAAATGATCCTTGACAGCTTTTCAAGCAAAGAAATTTTCCTCCATAGAAATAGCCTCACTAAGCTTTTGCCGACCCTGAAGCAAAACGTCCCAAACCTTGATTTAGTATATAATTTAAAGGGGAACTGACGTACATAGCATATAATTCTTATTCATTTACTTATGTTACATCCAAACTTTGATTTTTGCATGGTAAGCAGCTGTTTCTATATTTGAAAATGAGGAAATAATGTAATTCACCTTTTCATATCTAGGTTAGGGTGCTTATCATGTAAAAATCAAAGTTTGGGTGAGAGATTATAAATTAAATGAATAAAGATTGGGTAATATGTCTGTAAATTTTTATAATTTAAAATTGATTTGAAATATTTTAAAATATTTCAAATAAATTCTAAAGTGAATGAAGAAATTTATATTTTTGAGTTTAGTTTGAGTTAAAATAAAATTTGTGTAAATTTTATCTGACAATGGTGACTGACCCGCGCCCCCGGTATAACTTTTCTCCACATACACCCGCTCCTATCACACAACACTCGTACACAAAATGGAGAAATCAATTTGTGAATGAGAGCCATATTGTCTTAATCCTTTAGTGATTAATTAATCTAAATTTCAGCTTTGAATTATCAAAACTACTCAAAGTCAATTTCAGACAGGCCTAAGTGCGAAGGGGTAGTGTATAGGCTTGGTCTACTGGTACAAAGGGAATGTAAAGATTCGATGCATAAGAGCTAAGAATAGGCATTAGAACATAGGTTACAGGACCTAGGTTTCAGACTTCTTTGTATATATCTTGATGAAATGGTTCAGACACCTAGGGGCCATGATTAAGCACTACTTTGCATTTGCTCAAGTACTTTGGCGAAATGGGGAATTGGTGAACTCTCCTAGACTAGACACTAGACATGGGCGCCTAGGTACTGGTCTGACACGTAGCATGAGTTTGCTCTCATTACTCCCTTTGTTATCTCACAACTCGTCGTCTATAAATATACACTAAAATACCTGTAAAAGTGTAAAAATAACACAAATAACATATAAAACATAAGAGATATCACATCATATTTATAAAACATCACTTTCTAGTGATGATCGTGTGTACTACTTGCTTTCCAATGAGACTACCTCATGGGCATTTCTTCTAATAATATAGGTGGAATTTGTGTCTGTACCTTGCCCTCAAAGGAGCTTTTAATAGTTAATATAAGTTATTAAAAAAGGTTCACTGATAATAAACAAGTTACTTGAATTATAAATTATTTTCTCTAATAACTAATATAAATGAGAAATTCTTCTAAAAAAAAAAACCAAATAAACTTCAATGATAAGATCTTTTTGCATAAGAGAGGAAATAAAATAGGCTATATCTGTGCTCCTTATTCAATAATTCCAATAAATTTTTTTTTCCCACGACTCTTCTGATATTCTCTCCATGACCTATTATTCTCTAAGCATGACAATCAATTTCAAACCTTAAAGCAAGTTAAGGGAAAGAATTTCTTGGTTATGGTTGCCTCTAATTTGTCATATGTTATTAATATTTTTTTCTCTTGATGATAACTTCACTTTGGAAGTTATTATGCACCTTATCAACATGTGCTAAATTTATCTTCTAGCTACCTTCACAGCCAACATTATCAAGGCAAATAAAAGATTCATCATGTTAGCTTCCTTCTGTGGGACTAGAGCCTCAACATCACATCTCTACATAGTCTTAGATCTAGACTATGCAGACTTGAAAATATGACACTCCATTAAAGAATATTGATTTGATTTCATAACATTCTCATAAACATCTTGCCTAGCATAAAAAGAAAGTGGCCATATATACTCTCATTAAATTAGATTTTCTTCTATATTTTTTATGTTATCTGATGCATCTAATTGAGCAATGGAGTTTGAATAGTTTTATCCCTATTTAATTTTTTATTTCTCTTCTTTAAATTGCCTATTGTGGTCCTATTTTATTAATTATTAGTATTAAATAAACAGTCATTATTTTGCTTAAAGAAGTCTTGTCTTGTCCTTTCAGCCGTACTGCAATCCTTTTTTTTGAAGTTTAGGGACGATTTTGAGAAATAAGTTATTTCTAGTAAAATTGTTTAGTTATTTTAGTCGTCTAAGAAGTTCAGGTGTCAATGCCGTCAACGGCTCGATGAGCACATAGCTTGAGTGTAATGTTTGCGATTATTAGAAATATTGAGGACTTTTTAGAAATATTATAAAATTCAATATTTTTTTAAATTTATCTTTGCTGTAATTTAATGAATATATGACTGACTTGCTGAATAGCTCCTATTTTTATTTATGGGTATGATATATTTTTTTTGCTTGTATTTTAATACAAGAATAGGATAATACTAGTGTACTTATATCAAATAAATTCTTTAACTTGTCGGTTTATTCGATGACAGCTAGAAGTACTGAATTCGATGCATGAGCAGTGAATTATATATATATATATATATATATATGTTAAAAAATTTGCGGTAGTAGAGTAACAGATTATCATCTTAACATGGTATGAATATTCAACACATATTCAAAAGAGAGAAAACAAATAGTAATGACACCAGAAGTTTTTATGTGAAAAAACTGTAATGAGAAAAACCATGGGGTCTGACCCAGATGTTCACTATAAAAAGATGATTATAATTGTAATCAGTTGTCTCACAGGTGGAAAAAGATTACTAGGCTTCCCAAGTTATAACTTCGATGTGGGGATGAATTTATTGCTGGGAACGGGCGGCGACTGATAGCGATCGAAGGAGGGCGGCGGTGGTCAACTGCAGTTGACGGTGGCGACGGTGATCGACAGTGGTAGACTACGATTGGAGGTAGCGACGCAGTCATTGATGGTCGCCGACAGCAGAAGTGGTGCTGCACTTCAGCCTATTCTCAAAGCCTCGAGCACTTTCTCAAGCCTCAAGCTCTACTCTGGGCTTTATTTATAGAGTTCCGAGTATAATTAATGTATGAATATGAATCAGTTTGATAGGATGACTAAAAGAGCTTCACTTGATCAGATAATGTTTGATAAAAATTTAAATTTGTAACGGTGTTGGAATTGATCGATCTTAGACTTTTTGGATTTGCCTTGTCGATACACTTGATTTGACAATAAATTTGTCAAAATTGGTATTTGTTTGACATTTCAAATATGTCGGGAAAACTTCTAAAAATAGTTTAATGGCTTGATCATAACTTGATTTAACTTGGTTTTGTCACTTTTAATATTATTTGATCTGGTTTGTCGAGCCGGTCAGTTTAACTATAAGTTTGCTAAAATTAGAACTCTGAATGACTATATATATATATATTCGGAATGACATGAGCGTTGGAATTCAATATTTTAAAATTTTTAAATTTATTTCCAACAAATATGATACTTATTTGAGCACATAATATTTTGTTATGTAGGTTATGCTTTGGGATTTAACCATCTTACTCTATAATATTATCGTATTATTATCTATGATTTATAAATTTAGAAAACAAAATTACAGTTCATTAGCCAAAATATATCTTTATTAAGTCTCATCTAATTTGCTTGCTCTTCGCAACCATTTCTAATTTCTTAAGTTAATAAAAATTGGTGTTTTTGCCATGCAAAATAAAATAAAAATAATCATTCAAAGGAGAATCTGTCTTAATAATCAAATCACATCACTTATATCTTTGCCCATTGATTGACGCAATAATTTCTTTTTCTCGTTATTTACGACTTGGGCTGTCAAAAAGGCTTGTTCTTTGCTTATAACTCGTGCTCGGCTCATTCGCTAAGTTAACGAGTCGAACACGAATAAAAATTTATTTGTTGCTATTTGACTCGTTTTGGCTCGAAATACTAGTCCTCATATATATATATTGACGAGTAGTATTTTTTAAAATTTAATCAATTAAAAGTATTAATTAAGAAAATAAAATAAAAATTATTATATTAGATTAAAATGATGTTTTAATATAAACAATAACTTTCAAGTCTTGCCCCAACTATTAACATCTTATGACTATGTGATTAGGGTTGTCAAGACGATTCTTTGTTTGTGAACAACTCGTGAACGAGCCGAGCACAAACATATTTTTTTAGCTCGAAATATAAACTATCCGAACATGAGCTGAGTCTGGACTTGCCGGTGTTCGCCTCGTTTAACCTTACT
Organism: Phalaenopsis aphrodite; assembly: GCA_003013225.1. Lineage (NCBI taxonomy): Eukaryota > Viridiplantae > Streptophyta > Magnoliopsida > Asparagales > Orchidaceae > Phalaenopsis > Phalaenopsis aphrodite. The sequence goes on from NEWO01000001.1 coordinate 2,462,749, forward strand.
TCCTTTAGCTCGATTCCCATTTGGTCGAGTTCTTGTTCCTGCGAAGTAACGGAAATCCAAATATTCATGAGAAGAATCATGTTGGCATAGAATGAAAATACTAAATTTTCATTTGCATTTAAATAATTGCATTCATACTAAATAATTGTATTCATACTAAATGTTAGTTCTAAATTATTTAAAAGCAAAAATGTGTATTTTGCTTTTTAAAAAATAACGATAATATATTTTTGATGTGATGTTAAATATTTGATTTCTATGCATATAAGTAAGAGTGCTTCGGCGTTAGATATGTAAATATATAAGAATTGTGTGGTATGTACGTAAATTTTCCTTTTTATTTTTAGTTTGCTTTAATTTTATTTTAATATGAAGTAATAATATATTTGATGTCATATATATATATATATATATACTTGTAATTTATAAACATAATATTTTAAGTATTTTCAAATTAATTTTTTTAAAAAAATATAAAAATAAATAAAATACTTATAAATAAAAATAATAGACATTAAATAAATCAATTGAAGTTGGCACTGAAAAATCATGGTCCCTATAATGTTATGCACATTTTAACCATGACATTTAGCTTTTACTTCTATTAGGACCAAAAAAATAAAATAAAAATAATTAATATAACTAGTCAAAAGAGAATGAGGGCATATTAATAGCCATATACATGAACATGTACATACTTTAATTTAATTTGCTCTAAATTTTATGGGCCAATACTTTTAATAAATTCAAATTTGATTTCAACATATTAGATTATTTAAATTAGATCAACAGGATAAAATTGATGATAAATTTATCCACAAAATTTATTTAAAATAAAATAATTTTTTGAGTGAATTTATAAAACCAATAATTCATGCATCAAAGAGTAGAATTAAGCTCAAATCAATCTCATAATAAGCCAAAATTAATTTAATGATAGTCAAATTGAATAGATCAATTTGCTTTTGATGCAATAATTATCCCATGAGTCTATGGGGTCCTTATGAGGAAGCTTCACTTCTTGTCTCCATCCCAAGAACCTATTGATCCTCCACCTAAAGGACACAAAATAATATAAACATATCTTAGACATAGTCTTCTAATATTAATTAATAATTAAGGGGGTCAAATCATAATATATAGATATCAGCCACATCCCCCCATCTCATCATGATTACACCTTAATCATTTTTTTAATCCCTTTCCCTTTGCATAATCACCTCAACCTCTCATCACAGCTAGGCTGAGCAGTGTGAACATGACACCCTGAGACCTTCAAGCTAGAGGTGTAAAATGAACTAAGTCAAATTGAATGCTAAATTTTATAATTTAATTCTTGTTATCAAGTCTGAGTGGAGCTTGCATATGTTGTAAATTTTAAAATTATATTGATTAATTAAAATGTTTGTGTTGAGCTAGCCATAACTTACGTGTGGATCAAAGTCTTTAGAAATGATTTCAGGTTGAACTAAGTCTACTTGTTCTATGTTTGGGTCAATCTAATCTTAATTTGAACCATATATAGCTCATTAACTTCTCAAATTTTAAATTCTAGCAAACAATAAATTTTTTTTTGATTATTTTATATCATAAGAGATAAATTAGTAGTCCAAATTGTAGAGTTCATTCCTTTTGCATGTTTAACTTATTCATCAATTTATTTGAATGAAAGATATAATTTTGCTAAATGTCTCTTAGAAAAATATAAAAAGTTGCTTTCAATTGTATTTAACTTTTTTTGTTATTTATTTATTTTGTTTTATTATTATTTTTTATTTTTTTGTGAGAGAGAGTTTGTTTAGAATTTTAATTATTTAAATATATATTAATGGATGATGTGAAAAGCAATGTAGAAGAGGAATAAATTATTTCCTTCTAAAAGGAACTATATTTATGGGAAAAAATTTCTCCTCACAAATCAATTATAATTTCTATCTAACATTTCATATAATTTTTTTAATTTTAATCACATAATTTTTTTAATTTAATATCATAATTTAGAAAAAAAATTTTTACTTTCATAGGATATACGATATAACATGAGTGTGTAGCAGACTTAACCTAGTGGTTGAGTGCTTTTCCTCCAATCACAATATCTTAAGTTCAAATTCTAGCACATATAAATGTGTGTGAGTTATAAAAAAAATGAAATATAATATAAGATTTTCATTTGTTTTAAGTTTGATTTTTTGTGGTATATTAATCATTCAAAAGGCATATAAAAAGCTATAAAAGGATAGTCTAACTACATGTAGAAGGTCTTTTAAAAAAAATTGTTTGTTAAACTTGTTTGTTAACAAATACTTGTTTGTGAAAAAGTATTTTTTTAACATGTACTTATATATTAAATTTATCTTATATTTAACTTTCAAATAGTCCAAAAGATATTTTTTTATTTGTTAAACATTTTTTTTGGAGTTAATATTTGCATTTGGACTATTCATTTACACAATTAATTTAATTATAATAGCTATATTGTTCTCTTGGATATATATTAATCTAATTTTAGTAGAATGTTAATTGATATCCTTGAAAATTTTATTTTAATATTCCAAAATATTTTTAATGGATAAACAAAAGACTTTCCCACAATTTTAAAATATTGTGTGATTGCAACGAACATTCTAATGATAGTCTTTCATTAAAATACCACTGAGAAGTCCTTCAAAAAATATTTAAGAGAATATTTCAAGGATATAGTTCTGAATAATTGAGAATAATTTTGTCATTAAAAACTTATGAAATTCCATTGATAAAATATTAACATGATATTGTTCAATAAATTTTCTATCAAAACTTGTGACATATATAACAATCAATTCTCTTTCCTAAGGATTTTATTGAAGGATATTTACCTTATAATTGTGACATATGGTGAATTTATTATTTATGTGATATTGTCATGATTAATAGAGTACATTATTGTAATATTATATATATTGCTCATTCACATAATAATAATCATATTCTAAAATAATCAATGGGTAAATTTTAACACTCTTTTTAAGCACCATTCCTTACATGCACCCATAAACCCTTAAACCAATCTTGATAGAACTAGAAATTACACACAAATCCTAGTTTATAAAGGACCGATAATGAGAGTTGTAGATTGACCAGCAATAAAAATATCATTTTTTAGAGATTTGACAATCAGTGAAGCTAGTGTTAAAAAAAAATACTTTGATAAAAAATAATATTGATTTAAAGATACCAAAATAATGTTCAAATGGAATTAATAAAACATTAATCAAAAAATAAATATTTTCTAATCCTGATGGTAAGGAAACAACAAAAAATTAAAGCTATAAATATAAACAAAGTTAGTTTAATATACATAGTCCATAAGAAATTTCAGCAAGTCACCCTTAAAGCTACAAAAGAAAATTGAGAGATCTCGTGTTTCTCTTTCAAAAAACTTTCAATTGACTGTCACAAAATCTTTTTACTAAAACACTTTAAAAAATTAAAGATAAAATGACTCCAATTTGTTTGTCATGTTATCATAAAACATCAAAATAAGATTGCTTTCATAAGTAGATAGTGAAAAAGATTGAAAATTATTTTGAAAGAATGAACAAGTTTTAAGATTGCTACCAACAAATGAAAGATAACATAACACCAAATGAAAACCCAAAATGAATGCATAAGTATCCAATGAATAGAGAGAGGCCAAACCTTATTAAATAGAATTTAAACTAGTTAAAGTTGAAGGCAAGGATGATATATTGAATGGGCCTAAGAAGAAAATAGAAAAAATTAATGACAAAATTCTAAGTCTCTAAGATGATTACCGATCATGTTCTAAGTTAATCTATATGACTATTATACAATCATTTATTACTATTTGACTTTATGGTTGTTGATAGATTGCTCATTTCAAGATTAAGTTTGTTACATTTATATTTATCAATTAAATACAAAAAATTAAATCATTTTCTTACATTATGTCCAATAGATTCAATAAGAGAATGTTATCATTGAAGCAACAAAAAAAAAAGAAAATTTCAATTTATTGAAATGTCTTAAAAAATTTTATATCACTAATATAAGTATGAGCAATTTCACCATTAGATCCATTGATCAAAAATAAATTTTGATACAAGAAATACACATTTGGGCTTGATTTCATAGTCATCTTAGCTCTAATTTTAATAAACTTACAGGCAAACTAAATATTTCAATGAGACAAATTCAACAACACTAATATATATTTGATTTGACTAAAATAAACTGATATCAAGTATTTAAAATATATTTAAAAATTGTATGATATTAAATGAAAGATCGAATGATTTTTGAATCCTACTTACATGCTTACAATTAATCAAAATTAGCAACTCAACAAGGAAGATTTAACATGTCTATGATCTATTAATTCTAAAGCCATTAAAAAACTTAAATGCTAAAACAATCCATAATGAATAATAATAATAATAATTGTTTGTGTGTATTAAAATTTTGGCTAATTTTACTAAAATGTCAATAAAAAAAAACTATAAAAGGCTATCATTATTCAATGAGACTAGTTTTAATTGAATCTTGGGAGAGCATCGAGATTAACTCTATGTCTTAATGTTTAAAGTTAATGACCATTATTAGCGATCACTTTTGACAAATAGTTATTCAATTGTGATCATCAAACCATCATCATTTGAATTGCAACTCCCGATCACTGTTGTTCAAATATATGTCATGGTTCCACCATAGTCTCTTAGTCATCATGGTCCAATTTAACGCTAGACCACCATATAATGAACAACATAATCATCATTTATTTCTCTAACAATCTCAACTACAACCACAAGTGATTAAACAAAATATTTCAAACATTACAATTTCATCTTCTCCAATTGTGTGAACAGTAGATCATTTCATTAGGTTTGAACCAGCGTGATTCTGGATATTTCAATTTAATAAAAACTCCGGTGGCTTCAATTTTTATTATTCTATTCTTATATAGACGAGTTCTACGTACAAACTAAAGCGTAACATTATCTCTCTACAGCCTCAAACTTTTTTAGCATGACAACAACTACATTATTTATATAAATAATCGAGCATATTCACGACCATTAAACAAAAGAACGCGAGCTGCAAACAAACAAACAAATTTATATTCAACAAACTTCACAACTTATCTTCAAAACTTGAATAAACAAACAACAATAAGCTCATGAGACAAAAATCAAGTCATCTCTAGAGCATATTGATTCATATGCAGCCCCACCCCAAGTCGTGCACATCGCATCAAACCCTCTCGCTTTCAAGAGCAAGTCCTCCTTCACATCCCTCCAATACATCCATGTCTGGAGAGTTGAAGTTCTAGAGATGGAAAGAGAAAGAGTGAGAGATTAGAGAGAGAGAGAGGGAGGGGATAGAGATAGAAAATGAATAAATAATGATGCATGACAGCGAGCATCGCGGGGGGGTGGTGGTGTAGATAAATATATATAAAAATATAAATATATAAAAAAATGGGGGGTGAGATGGAAGGTGCCGACCAAGGAGGGTTTCCCATGTGAGAGATAGTGATCCATTCGTCGGGTATCGTGGAGGTGAGGCGAGCGGGGAAAGCCGGAATCATTGGCCTGCTGCCTTCTGCTTCTGCGTCAACGTCCACGTTGCTTTCGCTGCGTACTGCGCCTAACACTTCACAGTCTTATTATATAAATATTTTTTATATTTGGCCCAAAATATGAGACAATAATTAATACTTAATAAGCTTCTTTTATATATATATATATATATATATATATATATATTCTTAATTTCTGATTAGTTATAGTGAGGGAGGTTTTTTTAAAGATGATTGTAAAGTTATGATATGTAAAACTTGTTAGAAAGATACGGTGTGAATTATACATATTTATTTTTGCTACAAATTTTCATATTAGCCTTCTTATAATCATCATATTGGTGCACCTTAATGTCCTGAGTTTGATACTAAGGGAGAAAAATTGAGTGAGATATAATGTTTTGAATAAATTTTTGTCAAGAGGAATTTGAAAATTTTATTTTGAGATCATTGACAATTTGAATGATCAGTTGATTCTTATAATATACTTGATGCTGAAGAGGCTGTAATTTTCTGAAGAAGCAGTTATATGAAGTTGATGTGGAAGAAGTTGCAGCAGTTATTATAATTTTTTTTTGTCAAAAAAAATCTGATCGTAGCTTGCTATCAGTCACTACACATAGTCAGATTGGGTTGTAAAACACAGTTTTCAACTATAACTTATTAGGAAAACAGATAAAAAATTGTTTTCCCAAACATCATAACTGTGCGATCCATACTGCATTGCACTCCCAAACACCATAGGTGTCGATTTCAATAATCTATAATACATGTATATTTCAAACTAAAAAACAAATCTAGCTGAATTTTAAATAAATATAATTGGTAACTTTTGTGAATATATATATATATATATATATATATATATATATATATATATATATATATATATATATATATATATATATATAT
>NEWO01000001.1:2471744-2489244 GCA_003013225.1 Phalaenopsis aphrodite
AATATCACTTAATTCCAAGATCATTAAAGTATCTAAATCTTTGAAAAGTCGCTTAGAATCAAAGGAGATCAACAGTAACCATTCGGTCAAGTGGTTAGAAAAGTTATGCATCAAATTACCAAAATACTCTTCCCTAAGAGGCTATTAATAAACCCTCTATTTTCATCTTAGGCAGAGAAGAAAAAAAAGAAGTCCAAAGTCTGCTATGGAGAGAAACCAAACAATAACAATTTGTTGTCACCGCTTGCCTCCGCCAACCACCTGCCACCGACAGCCCTTGCTTGCAATCTTCATAGCTCAAACACGACCATAGTATCTAACACCTATATTTTTCTTACATTGTAAGAAGGCAAGAATAACTTTCGGTGTAAATTTGAAACCCTGGTCTCCAATTTGTGAGAGAATGAAGTGCCCTTATATTTACCCACTTATAGTGAATTACTTTGATTGAGCTAGACATCGTTATCCTACAAAATTTTAGCTGTTTTGTGTCCAAAAAAAAATTGACATTAAAAAAATTGTGCTAAATGTATTAACATCAAACTTTTTTTTTGTGTCAGAATTAGCATATGTATTTAGTGTCTTTATCAAGTTTCGTTGGATATTTGATCGACAAAAAATTATTGTTGCTTTATGTGTTTGTCTGAGGTCGAAGTAAATTTTTATCCACTATGTTTGACAAAAATTTGTTCAACCCATAAGCGTAAAAATGAAATAACGACCCATAAATTTGTTCGACCCATAAATTTGTATTTGTAAAAACTGTCGGTTACTGCCGAACAGTTTTTTGTCAGACTTTTCGATTTTATTCCAACACAAACCTGTGAGAAAAAAAATAAAATAAAATAACGATTAGATTTTCACATACCTGCACATAAAAAATACAAGCATCATAATTACTAACTTATCCTTCATCAAGCGTAAAAATGATAACAAACTTAATTTTACAAATACAAATCTAAGTGTTAAAGTTTTGCTACACATAATGGATGCTCACATAAACATAAATGAAAAAACAAAAGCCTCTATGTCGGGGGAACATTATCAGACAGGATGAAACTCCTGCTCCTTGTTCTCCTTCTCGTCATCTAAAACACTCATATGTTGCCTGTCTTGATGATCAAAACTCTCTGTCAGGCGTGCTAGATATCTGCAACCATATGGTGGCCTTCACACATCTATCAGAGCTCTTCATTAATGGTGCTGACCCTCCTGATAAGCTCATCATGTTCAGCTTGTAACGAGCTACCCCCATTCCCAACACCCCCGCCCACACACACACTTCCTCGACACCTGCATCCATAGCTCAAAATCAAACTGGCTATCACTATTGCTAAGTCTGGCTCTCCATCTCCCTCTACCTCTTTGTTAGTTGCTTATACTCCTTCTATATAATTAAATTCAAACATTTATTGCCATTTTAAATATTAATAGCCACAAAAAAGCAAAAAAAAAAAATAATTTTCTTTTCCTTACAATGGCACAACGAGAGTGGTAGGAGACTCATTGATGTGTACTCAAGAACCAATGCATCAAAACATGCAACTTTGCAGTGTATGATTCTCAGTCAAGCTGCTTGGGCTGTGTACATGAGATAATAATAAGTATCACATAATTACATAAATATTTAAGTTTCTGAATTTTGAGATACTCTTACCAATCATCGGTAGTGCTTTGTGTGGAGGATCGAACCTCTGATGTGGAGTGCGGTCCCTCTGGCTTTCTTCGTCATCCTATTTATTTTGCTGGTTTATTTGCCTCATCCTCAGATATTCCGGAAAGGCTCAGACTCTATTCAAGTCATACCAGGCATCCTCACCTACCTAAATGGGCCTCTCCCCTCACACTTCTTCCTTATTGTGGTGAACATGTAGCTCAATAGATGCCCATCAAAAACCAAAAAATGTGTCATATTTATTGGTGATGCTCCGAAAACCAGTAAAAAGACCTATGCAAATTAAAAATTATGTGAGTTTGATTAATACAAAATAATAAAATTAGTATTCTATTTCAAATTAAGTGATCATTATTTTGCTCATTTTCTTTTTATTTTTAAAAGAGTCACCTGTTTTTCTATCGTCGTATACTTCCTTATCTTGAACAAGTCACCATTTTGGTTCTTTTGAATGATCAGGAGAAGAGAGGAACTAATAAATAAGAACAAACAACAAAGTCAAAAAAATAAGAGAAAGATCGTGGAGAGCCTACGTGCAATAAACATTTCAAGGATAGGTCAAATATGTTTGCCCAAACAAGATCAGACAGAAGCACTTTGGATCAATATCCATAAAAGAATACCTACGTAGACTACTCGCAACCAGAGATTTAAATGTGTTTGGGTGTTCTGGAGTTTAAAGTACACTTAAGGGGATGTATTCCACTTGGTTAATTATACCTTGAGGGTTGCTTAATTATACTCTTGATTCGAAGGAGTTTTTCTTACATTCGTAATGATGACTAGCATAAGGATATCAAAGGATAATTATTTCATAAGGGAACTCTTTGATGCTTTCAAAGCTCCCGTCAAGCTGTGAGGCTGAGAGTGAGTCTCTCACAGTCCCACATGAGTAAGGGACTCACAACACATGAAGCCCGCGGGTGACCAAGTTATCTCAAGTTACCTTGACAAGGAATCCTAATACGCTAAAACACATCCGAGCCATAAGGGATGAGGACAAATGGTGGTATCACAAATGGGTTGCAGCTCATCGACAATTAGATCATTGAAATGATACCGACAAAAGAAAAAAGAAGAGACAGGGCTTAATAGGGGCAGTCAAAGGAAGGGAAGAGTAATTCGTAGATGGTAGAGGTAGTCGGGTCGGGGTACTACGGATCTGTCATCCCATGCCATTATGAACCTAAGTCTACCTGGTTATGAATGTGGTCGACCCAACACGTTCAGAGATCCCTTGTTAGCACTTCGTGAATTATGTCATCGATTGGGACCTTAGTTGCCCTAAAATCAAATAAACGAAACTCTATCTCTATGATACCCAATAGAGCTCCAAGAGGTGAGGCTTTTACCTACCGAAGTGGCGAGGATGGCACTGAAAAAGAAGGGAAGGGGATGTTCAACTATAAAGATGGAAACAATCAAAACAAAGGATTTATATATTGTCTGGATAAGGGAGCCTCTAACGACCTACACACACTAGATAATCATTTAAGTAGAAATCTATGTTGAACCAATAGGGCTAAAAAAATAAAGGGGACTTCTCATCGATGCATGCAAATGATGCAATTATCTAAGCAGTCCTTAGATATTGTGGATGCAGTCATTAACAAAACAATATATCTTTTCTTATAGTAACCCTAACTTTGACAGTAACTTTTAGTTTTGTACAAATATTCTTGAATTAAATTCACTGCATGGTTTGTCTTCCTTAATAATGTTGCTACCTAATTGAAGTATTCCCTGGGCATGTTGAAATCAAATTTGATACTCATCATTCTCAATGTCACCGATAACTCTATATGTGTACTACATTCTTCCGACAAAGGTTGTTGTGCAACATTTGATCATAGAATTGTTGTGCTTCACTAGTTGGTTATTGATCAACATGAGGTACACTCCTAAGAATATAAGCTATGCTAAAATCATCAATCATGTCCTCATATAGGCCAAAATTATGATCCGTTGAAGGGGCATAACTTGATGAGGTAGCGACATGATCATACATGCTGAACATTTACTTCAAGCTCACAATGTGAAGTCCAACACTAATAATAGGATTTGAATCCCCTACGATATAGATTCAACTTCACTTCGTCAGACGTCATGTATGCTTTATTCTTGTGCTTCCCATAGGGGCGACGAAACTTGCCTTCTGAAAGGTAAATGGGCAACTGCGATGTCATCTACACAAATTCCTAAACACAAGCTAAAAACTCGTCGATGAGGCATTTTATTCTTAGATACAATCTGTTATTCATCCATGATCTCACGTTTTAAATATACATTTGCAACATATATGTAACTCTATATATCAGTATAATTAGATATTAGTCGTACATACCATACAAATCACTTGTATTACATGCATACAAATTAAGTGGGGTCGGCTACATGAATTTTATTTCTTTTCATTTTGTCATATTGACTGTCATTTTTTTTATTTAATTACAAAAGATTACGATTATTTTTCATACAACAGGCCTCTACCTTTTCTTAACACAAGCCATATCTAGAGCATTCACTCTTCTAACATGGTTATTAGATGGTTGACGTTAAAGTGACTAAACAACAAAGCCTTTTTTCCCACCATGTATGGGCAAGTACATGAATATTCTACTCCAATGTGTCTTATTGAGTGTCAAATTTTTATTTAATTAATAAATTAAGATCATTTTTATACAACATGCTCAGGTCTTTTTAGGTGATCTACATCATCTTAGACATAAGTCTAATCTAAAACATCTACTCTCCGAATAAGATAATCAGATTGTTGACAGTTATGGTGACAAGACAACATCTAAGCTGACGCTTTCTAATCATTTCTATCACCGACACAACACCAACCCTTTCACAGATACATTTATTTGCATTTTGACTTTAAGCCTAAAGCCGCTCATCCGCTTAAGCAATCTTATTTGCAAAAAAAGCTTAGTTTTATGCTTCTATTTTTTAGGCTAACAAATGTAACTCCTAAACTTCATTTTTAACATTAAAATCACACTATCAATATGCATTAGATATCTAACACATAAACTTCAAATTTCATATAATAATCATATTAATTCTATCCATGACAAATCCAACATCGAAACATCAATTTTACCCTAAACAGAAACTTAAAAATCACATTCCTCATGAGGGAAGACTCAAGAGAGAGAAAAAAATTACGTAAAGCTCAGAGAGGAGGTTTTCTTGCCGGAGCTGTGAGTTGGAAGTCGCACCAGAGTTGCTTAAGTTGTTGGAGAGCAAGGTGGAGACGATGACGTGCGGGTGTGGCCGGAATCATCAGTGCTAGAAGATGGAGAAGGAGTGGGGGTACAAATGAGGCTCTGTCATGCGGGTAAGGAATATTAGGACATTTCTAACGATATTAAGTTATTTAATAGCGTCATAATATTCGAGGCAAAATCGAACCCAAACCTGACACAAGTTCATCATTGCATCCATTTGAGTCGGACAATTCCAACGATATTAAGTTATTTAATAGCGTCAGAATATCCGACACAAAATCGATCCCAAACCCATTAATAGAAGGAAATTTGATGCAAAATTTGCGTCGAAATATGACCTGATGCAAATCCTGACACTAATTAACATGTTTACTAGTGTGTTTTTATTCTTTTTCTGAATTTTTTCTATGTAAAAAAAATTAGTGTTCCTCTTTTCATCTATTTGTATGTGATCAACTTTCATGCAACACTAAACATTAAATAATTCTTCTACCGCCATAATTTTTGCAGGACACAATAATAATAATAATAATAATAATAATAATAATAATAATAATAAGCTAATTAATATGCATATCAAAGTATATCAGTAATATTTTAATAATATAAACCATTCTCCTCAGTTAATAAAATTCTTCTAAAATCATAACTGCAATAAAATATTTCAGGAGAAAATAAAAATATAAAAACTTTAAGTTAAAACTTTAATATTAATCTTTATGTTTTTTTTTTTTTTTTGTCTTTTCAATTAATTGACACTCATAATAATCGAAATTAAATACTATAATCCAATGAAATCTGCAGTCACTTTCCTTGTCTTTCTTATAAGATCTTCTAACAAGAAATGAAATCCATAAACTATTATAGTATTAATTTAATTTGTTCAAAATAATTATAATGCCTTCATACATTCATGGGAGTATATATTTAATTGCTTCCTTCTGGGATTTTAATAGTACTTCTCATTCTTAAACAACTCTAAGAAACAAAAACAAAAAAAAAAAAGCTCTGGAATTAAATATTTTGTGAAGATTTAACAAAGTTTTCATGGTAGTTTAATTTTTATTTATTGTAGCATTTATATAACAATTATTTTACATGTGTAGCCATTTGGATAAGATAATGAATAGGCTTCATAAGAATCACAGTCATATTTATATCCTGAATATGATATGAAGCTTATCATTATTATTAATCTTTAAAGATAAAAATTACTCTTTTATGCATAAATTTATAGCATTAAAATGTTTTGAATATAAATATTATGTAAATATGTATAAGAACTGTGCGGCGTGCGAGTGCATTTTCTGTTCGTACTCATGACTTAGCTCCAGGTGCCGTGCAGGTTATTCCTGAGTTATTTTCAGGTTATTTCTAGGTTATTTTCAGTAATCCCGAAATAACACAGAAATAACACAAAAATAAAGACTGAGGGTTAGTTCGAGATTATTGAAAATAACTCAGAAATAACCTGAAAATAACTCAGGAATAACCTCCGCGATAAGTAGAGCTACGTCCGCACAGTGCGTGCTGATAAATCTCCCTTAATTAATTCGACGAATGGGGCCCTGATTAATTAATTATTTATTTATTTATACAGCCGAAAAAAAAAAGTTAGGATTTCAGCCTCACATTTTGGCTTCTAATGTTCAATTTCAACTTCTTAGGACAAATTTTGACTCCAGATATGTTCTCACATAAAGTTTGCTTCAGATACAAGAAAATATATTTCTTATAATGCAATAAAGTACGATCAAAGATTCTTCCTTTTTGCTGTATGAAAAAAAAAAGCAAGCTTGCAATCATACAAGAGAATATAAGTTGGCGTGTGCTAATTAGTTTTTCTAGGGTTTACATCTACATCAATATTATTGGTATTTTTTCATAATTCCAACTAATACTTTATTTGTTATGGAGCAGTGAGTGAATTCTAAGCATTATGAATAATGAGGCAAATTAATTTAATAATTAGTTATGGGACAGTGTGTTAATTAAATAATTATTATATAAATAATTCTTAATATTTTACAAATTAAAATTAATTTAGAATTAATATGATTATAAATTACGATCTTTAAAATTTAATTTGTTTTATCATAAAAATCCAGGCTCAGACATTCAATGAAACGCTTAATTTGTTTGAGTATTAGAACTTCTATTTGATATGATTAAGATTTTATTATTATGATTAAATCAAATATAATTGTTTAGTATACCAATGATTCAAGGTATCATTTGAAAATTACTTGTTAATTATATGTTAAATATAATCTTAATTAAACTATAAATATTAATTAATAATTAGGAATTAGTAATGCTCAATAAATTTACTCATATTTATTCATATTTATTCACATAAAATAATCAAATGATTTATTAACTGTATTAAGCTATGATTAACTTTAAATACAAAAATTAGTTTTTAATTAAAAAGCGATTATAATTGATTGGTAATTTATTGAAGCTTAAGCAATCATTTCGATAGGATTCGGTGAAGGTTAAATAATACATTGCTCTAATTATACATGCTCTTTTATATTTTTCATCCACAGATATTGTTGTATTTTCTATTGCAGAAAAATTAGATAAATATAATCTCAAGACACAATTTTCAAATATAAAATAAATAAATAAAAAGAAAAATGAGAAAAAAATAGAACAAGCCAAGAACCAACATTTGTTTGGACACTCCTGCAGCTGGAAAAATATGGTTCCGGATTATAGAAATGATATGATCCTACATATATTCTTCTCCAATCAAGCTTTAAAACCATTCTTCTCTTAACCCTTGTCATATACAAATTTATACAAAACTTGGGCTGCTAATATGGCTCAGCTGGAAGAACTGATCAGGATCAAAAAAGGGAAAATTCATACAAATAAATGCATATAGCTTGCATTACAAATTCAAGGATTATGAATAAAGAGAGATTCCTGAACTCTATTCATAATGAGAGGATTGATTCTGATCTTTCCTCCTGAACTCAGGAAGCTTTTTTGAAGAAAACTTGAGATTGGATCATCTGAGATTCCTGGAAAAGCACAGATTTCGTGCTTAAATGCAACGAACCGATCAACACTCGATGCGCAATCGTCGTAACTCGGCTTGAAACCTGGGACTGGCAGTAAGAGTTTTGCGAGCAAGCATCCTAATGTCCTCTCGAGAGCAGTCCCTCGAAATGCGTACTAGCTCCCACAGGGCGCCTTCAGTGATCATATCCTTGGCATTTACTTCTGGAAAAATAATAATGAATGAAATATTTAGTGATGATAATGAGTTTATGACAATCAATGATGCTCTTTTAGGGGCTGTCTGATAATGGATTTAAGTGGGACTTCACTTAAATTTTGGTAGAAAGTAAAAATGACACTTTTAAATCCTGAATTCCATAAATATGGTTCTTAGTTTTCTTCTCAATTTTGCCTATATGCTGGATTTAGTAAATCCGGATTTACACTATTTATAGTAAAAACAGTTCGGTCTGAGGATGTGTAAATTACGTACCATGTTGTGCCAAGTGACATAGGGCGAGCTCAATGTGGCGCCGGATTGGAGCAGCTTCATTGTTGGCATTTTTGACTATCCAGGGGAGTGCTCCATCTTCAATTAGAAGCGAACATCCGGTATTGTTTCCTGCAGTTGATGTTTGAAGGTTCAAGTGGTGAGTTATAAGTTGATATTATTGGAGAATTGAGAAGAATACTAAGGTCATCAAAGCAATTAGAGATGTTATCCCATTATAATTTAAGTTATGATACGTTATATTTGACACTATTAGGGGCCAATATCGTTTATTTATAAATCAAAAGAATGGACATTTTAGATTATTACTTCTAGATTTGCAAATAAAGAGGTGACATCAGGAGAAATAATTGAATCAGGATATCATAATATGTTGTCAATATAACAAGATAAAATAAGAACATGTTAAAAAAAACAGTTACGATTATATGTTTCCAATGTTTTAAGAAGAAAACAACGTTTTCTATTTTCATATTAAATGGGTTATCTAGAATCCTCAAGCATTTGACTTTTTACAATTTATAAATGAGTTTTTTATCTTGTAATATTCACATAAATTTTTTTAAAAGATATCCGCATCAAAATTTCGTGGGATATGAGCCAGAAATATGCAGTCCTTTCTCATAAATGATTTTTCAAGTAGGGATTCGTAAAATCCTTTCTTGGGTGCAATGCAACTAGCGAATTTGAAGGCTTTGACTAGAGTTTGCAAGCAAAAGACCCCTCTCGATCTCTATATTGAATTTAAAGCAATCTAAACTCTCAATTGCTAGTTTCTTGAAGAATTGGCAGCGCTCTAGAGATACTACTTAATAAAAATAACGATAAGACAATATTGAAAACTATTAAGTGGTTAACGAATTTATAGATTAGCACGTGAATTGCAATTCAAAACTCAGAGAAATAGATCTAATGATATAAGGTTTTGATCCGTGTGCATAAGATTTTTCTGTATAATTGGAGAGTGAGTGGACCCACCCTACTGCAAAAAAGAGACGTGAATTTAACACCTCAAATTGGATGGTATATATAAAACATTTTAAGTTTGTCAAAAGGGTTTGAATATGGAGCTACAGTCATTTAGTGAATATGTTGATCAGTTTATTTTTTATAGGCATATGAAATACAGACCAACCCACTTTCCAAATTTTCTTTTATAAGATGCCTATCAACCACAAAAGATTGTGTGCGCACTAATGATGGTCAATTTATTGTCATAGTATATTTTTATAAGTTTTTTTTTATTTTAGTTTTAAATCTTCTAATATGAATTCGATCCATTGACGCGGAACAGATCTTTCACGGTCTATGAAACTCCCCTGTGATCACAGAAGGGGAAAATGACGAGGAAGTCGTCTTGATAGCAAGTTCTACACATTTTTTTGTTATTTTGATTTTTTCTTATTTCTTTATTTATGATAATGGTCATTTCTATTATGAGACTATTTATGCATGTATTTTGATTGTTTTTGAGCCTTAGCTTGTTTTTACGCAGTGTTGTAGCATCTTTGTTTTGTAAGTAGTGTCTGTAGCTTGCCCAGAAACAAATGGTGAATTTGCCTCACCATTTGTACTGACCCGTTTTGATGTTCAAGTATTGTTTCCAAAAGATCAAACATCAAACTATGTTGAATCTGCTGTCCAACATCAAAATTCACCTCATATCCCCTTCCAAATCCGTCGACAATCCACATTTTCTCTTTCTTATTATTCCACAACCACTTCCTCGCAAAATTCCCTTTCTAAACACATTTCAGGAGCCCTAGAACTATGTCATTTAGTATTAGAGTCCGAAAGACCGTAAAGGACCGTAAATTTTTAAGGCTTTCAAATAACTCGAACTCTCACCAAAAAAATTGTCCTGACACTTACAACCAAAATCTTAAGCACTTAACAAACCTTTGACCGACAATTTTTCTTCTTACTTCCAACACCCCCCCCCCCCCTCTCGTCCTAAACCTAACTCTTACCCTAAACCACATTTTCCTTTACATTTTCCATCGAAATTTCCATTGGAAGCCGCCAAAAAAATGCTCTCAACAAAGTATTCAGGAAATTATTGCGGAAGATATACAGTAAAAAATCCCCTAACTCCAACAAGAACTTGTTGCCTTTAAGAGAAGAAAATTTGGTGAGATCGCCATAATCATGACAATGACTCGCCAGATTGAGAGGAGGAATTTTATCCCTTCCACCAAAAAGCTTAGAGTGACATAGAGTGAATGCCTTGTCTAATTGGCATAAAATATCGAAGAAGAAGCTAAGAATTTAAAGTAAAGGTGGATTTAACAAATTTTGACGGTTGCATATATCCGAACGAATTCATTGAGTGACTTCAAATAGTGGAATGAATTTTTCAGTACAAAAAAAATTCCTAAAAAAAAGAGTTAAAATAATAGTCATCAAGCTTGGGAATAATGCATTCTTGAAAATTTGAAGTGCTTATGGTAATGTGTCAGAAAAAATAAGATCACTACCCGATTTAAGATGAAAAAAGAAATGCATCACAATGATCATATCCTGCATTACCGAAAGAATATGTTCATAAAATATCAGAACTTGTGTCAGAAAAATTCTTCTTTAGAGGAAAACATTGTTGAATTTAATCAACTCATGCTAAAATGTAGACCTAGGAAGACTTGGGCTTATTGTATTAAAAATGATCTTAATTTATTAGAACTAAATGAAAATATGACACTAAATAGGACGCAATGGAGAAAAAGGATTCATGTGGCCGACCCCACGTAGTGGGATTAAGGCTTTGTTGTTGTTGTTGTTGTTGTTGTATGCTAAAATGTGAGTGGGTGGAACCAGAGAAGCATACAGTAGTGGAGTATCTTTAGAGGATTGAGGCCTTCTATCAGTACAGTTGTAGCTGTATTGGTCCTTACCCGCTGTACATATCTTAACTTTGAATGTGGAGACACAACAACATCATTAGGTGACCGATACACCTTACCGGTCGAAACCCCAGGTTCAAGCAATAAGTATACATCTAGTGGAGCATCCATGTTGACCCCGCCCAAGGAGAACAAATCTAGAGGGAAAAAAAATGAAGATGACCAACAAACCCAAATTCTAGTCAGAAAGTGTGTTAGGTGCAAAATCTAGCATTAATTGTCCTAGAAGATAGTGAATATACAGACCTTATACCAAACACAAAACAACCCATGCTAAGAGAGTTTTGGATGCCCTGCCGAAAAGTTTCTCTCTTTAGATGTCACCACTAAAAAGGGTCCAACATGCCATAGGTTTTATTCTAAGGCCGGTTCTTCCCAATAGACTTGTCAAGTTATAGACTTTAATAGTTTGAGGCTTGGTTAGTGAGAACTCTCGCCTATGTGTGATTCTAGCTCTAGTTGTGCCAAAGAAAAATGAATATTTATTCTACCATAATAGACTTTGGATAACATAGGTGTTTCAAAGTTGTCAAAGATGAGCATGAGCATAGATTTTGTACTTGAGTTGTCTCAGAGACAATAAAACAATGACTTTGTCATGATAAAGATAGATTGATTCCGGAAGCATCATGGAAAGAAAACGAAAGCTCCTCCCATTGAGGGATAGTGATGTGGATCGGATCTCTTGTAGTTCCATAGGAATTTCGACCATCGTGGGAGGGGGAATTGGTCAAGATGTCGCCTCGTTAGTGATTTTTGCACAATTTTTACCCTTTATAATTTTTTTTCAGATTTCTTTATTTCTAATTAGCGTCCTTTCTATTATGAGACTATTTATACGTTTAATTTATTATTTTGATTATTGACTTGATTTTATGTAATTTGGGGCCGATTATTTGCTCTTCGGGGTGTTGTAGCCTCTTCCTTTGCATGTGATGTGTATGTAGCTAGCCCAAAAACAAGTTGTGGAACCCCTTCGCTGATTCGTACTGCATTGTTTCGCCATTTGAACTATTTTTTTTAGCTAGATAGCCAACCAAATGCGTTGAATTTGTTATTCAACTACATATTTTGCTCATATCTCTTTCAAAACATCGTTGATAACCCATGTTTTTACTTGCTATTTCACAACCAGTTTCCTGTTAAATCTTCTTTCTAAACATCTTTTAGAAGACCTAAAACAATATCATCCATATAAGCTTACATATCTCTAGAACAATGGCTCTGAATCGGCTTCAACACTTGATATTGAAATCACGAACAATTTCTTGTTCCTCAATGTTATAGGATATTTCCCCCAAATTTGATATTGTCTTGCATCAACATCAGCTCATTCATCATCAATGTCTAATTTTTGTCATGATTCAGTTCAAGTTTCACATAATTCAGTTATACCTTTCTCATAATTTAGTTATATCTTGGGATATGCATCAAGAATATACGGTCCTATCTCACAATTGAGTTATACCTTGATCCTTTCTTGGGGGCAGCAAAACAAGGGATTTTCTATTAAATTTAAAGCAATCTAAACTCCAAAATGCTAGTTTCTTCGAAAAGTGGCAACTCCATTGGTAATTATAAGAAAATTATGGTAAGTTAATCTTAATTATGACATTATTCTTGGATTTATTTATTTAGAGCATGTGCATCATATTTCTTCTTTGGGTGGGTTGCATTAGGCAGCTTTAACTTCCCGACTATGGTTCGCAAGCAAAAGACACCCACTTGACATCTAGGGCTTCTTAGAGAATTGGCAGCCTTAGATATTCAAGATGAGAACATTGGCTGAGGCAATTTAGTGTGTTCTGAGAGTGGGTATACTTGGGATTTGGAAGGATCAATAAGAATTTTTTTCTGTACGCTATGGAAAATAAAACAACAAAGAAAAACTCTTTAAGAAATTTTTATTACTTTTTCTTTTTACAATAGATGTAAATATATACACATATCCAAGAGGTATTAAAAAACAGGAATAAATAAAAAAAAGAGAAAAATTCAGAGTTTGGTGGCTTTACGAGAGGCACATGGACTGTGGTTCAAATGTCAGAGAAATTAATCTAATAATAAAAAACCATGAACTATGTGCGTAAGATTTTTGTTATAATTGAAGAGTGGGTGAGCCCACTGTGAAAGAGAGACGAGAAATCAACACCTACTACAAACAAGATTGTAGAGATATAACATTTTAACTTTGTATATATTAGTTTTGAATGTGGAGCCACAGAGTCCTGTGGTGAATATATTGATCAGTTAATTTTTTGTAGGCACATATGAAATGAAAATCAATCCACCTTCCAAATTTCTCTTATGAAGTGTCTATCAACCTCAACATATTTTATTACAATTATGTTGTACTTATTTCTGTGAAATAGGATAACAAATTTGTTGTTGAAGTATATTTTTATAAGCTCTTTTCATTTTATTTTAAAATCACCTTATAAGATTTTGATCCATAGAAACTCATATATCCCTTGAGCAATTATTTTAAAATCAACTTCAACTATAGATATTAAAATCACATAGTATTTCATGTTCCTCTAAGTTATAGGATTTACCCTCAATACCGTATTAATAGCCTGAAGAGAACTTTTCTTGCACTTGTAATCCAACGTAATCTATATCTGTGATTCTTTCAATTTATATGCTATTATGCCTTTCATGTTCTTTGTATAAGCTATTTAAGAATTCTATAAGCAGCTCAGGCGAGTGAATCTTTGGCATTGTGGATAATTAACTGATTGAGCTCATTTGAATGTGGCGGGCTTGAGATAAGTGGATTCTTTTTTCTACTAACTTTTTATATTGTCTTGTATCTACATCAACTCCCTCATAAATGTCTACTTTTTTTCATGATTCAGTTGGAGTTTCACAAAGCTTGGACTCTATCATCTTTGTTTACTTTAAAAGGTCTTTAACATATTTTTGATAAAGAAAAATATTCCTTGTTCAAGTTAAGTCAATTCTATGGCCATGTAATATTTAAGTTTGCTTAGCACTTTGATTTCAAACTTCTAGCGAGGTTTCGCATGAGAGCTTCTTTCACGTAATTTTTCATCACTTATAATAATCATTTGTTAACATATATAATAAATATTAAGATTTTATCATCAGAGTGATTTATTAGTAGCCGCATTGGTTTTGTTTGTACCAACTCCTATCATAGCCGTCGTAAAACTGTCAAATTAAACTCTTAATAATTTTTTCAGTCAGTACAAGGCCTTTTCAACTTATCCGATTCTCTTTTAAAGAGTTATCAAATTTTGGTAGAAGATCCAATATAAACCTCTTCTTCAACGTCCACATGTATGAAAGCATTTTTTACATTATATTATTGTATATGTAACTCATGATTTGTTGTTAAGGATATAAAAATGCTAATAATGTTAATTTTTTATTTTAAATGAGCAAATATTTTTTAATAGTTAATCTTATATTTTGAATATATTTTTTGTTACCAATCTTATTTTATACTTTTCCAGGCTTCATTTTTTTATATTTTACTATGATGTCAATTTACATCCCATGTCTTCTTTCCATTTGGTAATTCAATGATCTCATGTGTATGATAATTTTTCTAAGACATTCATTCATTCTCTTATTGTTTCTTACAATTTCTATCTTCAAATGCCTTAAATAGAAATGGAATGGAATTAGGTTTGATGTTGAAGTTGGTTAAGAACATTTTTTGAAGAAGATTTATAAAATGTAGTGCAATAGAGGAGAAGTATAAATTGTAGTAGTTTGTTTGGTGTTACCCGATAACGGTCTCAAGTCCATGATCTACCAAAATACTATGGTTGGGCTTGTTCTTTATTGATAGAACCAAATAGATAAAGTTCGTAAACACCTTATAGTTAAAGGAATTTGAGCTATAGGAGTGTCCAAATAAAAATATCTTCAAATTTATCTTCAAGTTCATAATCACCCCCAAAAGATGAATTTGAGTGAAAAAAACTATGAATTATATTAAAAGTGACATCCATTAAAGTAATTAACATTTTCAAAGGTAGATGATAGCATAGATACATCTTTGTTATGGCAGAATATCCAATGAATGCATACTTGAAAGCTCTAGGATCAAAATTTCCCCTTTATTTATATATGTGAATATAGGCAATATATTCAAAATTTTTAAGATGAATCCTTGAAATATTGTCGTAGGAAAAAGCTCTACTAAATAATTTATGAGAATTTGTAAATCAGTTACTTTGGAGAATATTCTATTTATAAAGTAGATAGCTATTAAATAACTTATTCCTAATATCATTTTAGTATTTGATAATGGAGAAGTGTCTTGGTGATCTCCAAAATATGATGATTTTTCCTTTCCATCACTCTATTTTGTTGGAGAGTATCAGGACAAGAATATTAATGAATAATATCCTTTGTCTGAAAGAAAAACAATAATGTGCAATTAAAATAATCATGTGCATTACCAATAAAAAAAAAGTTGATCTTAGAGTTCAATATATTAATTATCATGACAATGAATATAAATAATATTTTTACAACATCATAAATAAAATTTTCTTTATCAATACATTCATGTCATTCGAGTTCAATCATCATAAATATAACAAAAATCAACAACTCTAGATATTAGTAATTTTAGAAGAACTTCAAATATTAGAATAAAAAACACAAAAAATTAAAGGATCTAGAGTTGTTATGAAGAAAGAAACACAATGATAGTTAACAATTTCATAAGTTTCATATAGAAAATTTTTAATGTTTATATTGATGAAAAAAGAAGAAAACAAATGCTAATGATTTTAAAAGAAAAGTAACCTAATCTATAATGGTGTCTGGATAATATCGGTGGTGTGAGATGAAGGAGCATGAAAGTTGATCTCAGCCTCAAAAAATAAAACCCATTATTTCTCTAGCTAATCAATCTTTCTCATAGCGATATCTTGAAAAACACAATGATTGGTAAAAAAAAAATGATACTACTGTTATGATCTTTGATAAATTTGCAAATAGATAAAATGTTAATGGTAATGTGTGAAACAAGCAAATATATTATTAAGAGTCAATAACAAGCCTTTATCCCACCAAGTGGGGTCGTCTACATGAAACATTTTTCTCCAATGCATCAAGAATTTAAAGGATTCATGTCATGTTTTTTTTACAAATTTTACGCTAATGTCGACTATATTCAGAGTCAAAATGAAAAATTAAGATGTCTCATTGTCCTACAATATTTGTTATGGATCAATCTGCAATCTTTATTTTTAAATTGCTCAGACAATATTTGTATGTTTAAAATATATTGGTAGGGTTCGTCAAATGGTCAATGACCCCTATATGACTCAAGAAAGGGAATAACTATTTGGATACTAAAAATATAAGAATTAAAAATCATATCATTGTGAGCAAAAGAGTAAAACTAGAATAGCTATTCAAAAGAATTCAGAAAACCCCAAAATTTATCAATTACTTCAGAGTTAAATTCTTTTGACTTCGCTAAGCAAGCACAAGCCCATCCGTTTTTATTTTTGTCATTATTTCTTCTATAATCTTACAGCTTTTCATATATCTTCTACAATGAACTTTAGGATGATATTTCTTTTTATTGTAGTTGTACTAAAGATTGCGTTCAAAGAAGGATTTTATTTTATCTTTTATATTTTTAGAAAGTTCTATGCTAGAAGCCTCTTACCTCGGTATTAAAAAAATTTCATAATAGGTATCTTAAGGGCATGACTATTAGGGTTGTCAAAATTATCAATCAGGAAAGACAGAAATCAGACAGGTAAAATGGGAGTTTTCTATAATTAGAAGCTTCCTTATTTAAATTATTTCCAATATCTTTATTATGATTTATTTCTCTTTTAGCTGAATATTTAGATTAAGAATATATATTATTAAGTTATCTAAAATAGATTATGCACTTTATTTTGTACATAGAATAGATTGTAAGATTATTATTTAATGGAATGAAAGCAAAGTTAAAAAAAGCATCGAGCCTATTCAGAACTAAACCGATGTTTCTCAAAACTTTGACAAAAATGGCTCATTTGTGAACAACTCGTGTTCGGTTTGTTCGCTAAGTTAACGAGCCGAACACGAACAAAGATTTGATCGTTTGTGTTCAACTCGTTTTGGCTCGAAATACTGCTCATCAATTATATATATATATATATATATATATATATATATATATATA
>NEWO01000001.1:2491744-2496448 GCA_003013225.1 Phalaenopsis aphrodite
ATCAAACACAAACTGAGCCTAGGCTCGCTCGCTCGTGTTCGGCTCGTTTACACGCCTAGGGACTATTGATCATTATTTTCTTTCTTGCTTCTTTAACTAGTACCAAAGATAATGCTTCATTCAGAGAAAAAGTTCAGAGAAGAAAGAGTTTCTTTGCTTAAAATTTGGATTTGAATTTGGTTTCATTGGTGAGTCCAACCAAGAGTACAAATATCCTCTTTTATTTTAAAGATAATTTTAGCATTATTGCATCCTCATAATATGGCATTTCGAGAACTTGATGGTAGTCTAAGTCAAACCACTAAACATTCATTGAACTTAAGCAATCAATGAAAAATAGGTTATCATGTTTGATAGTACTGAGCTTTATCTTGACATGATAGATGAGCTCAACATCTTTCACCTTCGAGTAACATGAAGAGAAACATGAACATCACATTCCACAATTATGTCATGATCAATTAGCTTTTTCCCAAAGTATAAGGTTTGATCGATTAGTCTTCCGAGAAATATCTGCAAGGAGTTAGCTATTTTCCTTCTCTTTCAGAAGATCTTCATATTTGGAATTATTTTAGTTAATTTTTTATGTTCAAACGAAAAGATGTTTGAAATCCCTGAAGTTCCTCCTTGTCTGATTTCATTATTAAGCATGATCGATACTTTTGAAGAGAAGTTAAAGAACCCAAACATAGAAAATGAAAGGAGAATCTGAAAAGAGGATTATAGTTGTATGTGAAAAACACTAACCTTAAAAAAAATGACAAAAAATTGAAGAAAAACCCAAACAACTCTGTGATACTATGTAAAAAATAAAGCAATAGAGAATTTCTTAAGAACTTTATTAATATTTCTTTTTACAAGAGTGAAAGTATTATTCAAATGACAGAGCAATGAAAATTGAAGTTACTAATCAAGGTAAAATAACAAGGTGACACTTATTTTGAATTAGAATTATTTAACAAGAAAACAAATTGAAGAACGATATTTCCTTGACAAAACAATGGCCATACGTGAAAAATAGCATCACAAATCATGACAAAAGGAAGAAAAAACAAGTTAGAATGTTTCCACCTTGCATAGAAGCTCTAGACTCGCACTTTGCAAAGTTTGCAATGCCACGAGCAACTTGAGCGAGAACATCAGGATGCCCACATCTCACCATCCCAAGAAGTGCTTTAATGCCACCCTCAGCTCTGAGCCTTGTCTGAAGTCTATCTGTTCAAACCATAAGAAAAAATAACTACAACATTTCTCCATATTAAAATATGGTAATTAACATATATATTCCATTGACATTTAATTATTCTAATTGATTATAGATTTATATCTAAATGTTCAAGAAATACGACATACTGCATTTAACATGAGATTTACATGTGTAGGTCTCCAGCATTTTATAAAAGTCTCGAACATCAATAGAGATTAGAATCAATTATATTCTTCAAGCATAATAAGCACCAATTAAATATTGTATTCCATGATTCATATAAAGACGAGTAGGAGGACACCAAAAAAAGATAAAAGACATTAACCTCATAGCCAGTTGACCTCAATACTACAGAAGCAGAGCACATAGAATTACACACCGATATTCATTCTTCTCAACAGCTTAGAACCTATTTGCATATTGCCAAACCCACCTAACAAGGGGTGTTGATTTCACTAAATAATGAAGTTTAGCGGGATGTTTTAGGAAGCTAGGCAAAACGTTGCCCAAAATCTGGATTTCCAAACAGAAAAAGCTCGACACAATAGATTTATAATTTGTAGTTCTCCTGTCTTCTCAAGCAAGGAGAGCACAAAAAAACAATTTTTTTAGTGACCTCAGTATCAAAAATTTTTATGTCAATGCTTTTAAAGGCTTCCATAATAAATAAAAGCCCACCAATCAGCTAAGAATACCAAGAAACCAAAAGCATAAAGAAAAAATAATATTGTACATTGATTTCCCCCAATAGTGCACCCATTAGTATCGTAGTTCATGAATTAAGAAGCTTTTGAAGATACATTTTCGGTTTTACTTTCCATAATTAAACAATGATTAGATGATTTTCTTTTTAAATTTAAAAAGAGAATCATCTGAAAATCAATGAACAATATTAATTTATCTTAAACTAAATAATTTTAGCTGCAAAAAGCCATGCAAATACATATTGCTATTTCAGAATGTGCGTCTAGGCACAAATCAAGAAAAAATTTATACAATCAAATAGTTACATGATGAAGTCACTCCACATTACAATTTCCAAAATGAATTTTCATACTGCGTGAAAAGCATAATGGTAGGCAATGCACATTTGTTTTGCAAAATATGCATCAGGCAAAACATTAAAGCATTTGCATTCCACGATTGACAGGAAAAATGAAATAAATCTCGAACACACTTGAGGGCCAAAGAATAACAATGACAAAATGTGAACAGATAAACTAGATGACCAGACCATGCTTATTGATATAGTATCCCAGAAAAATAAGATAAAACTCACGCCAAACATTCTGAAAATTGAGGAATTCAACTTGACGCAGGAGCAGTCCACCTGCTACAGTATCGTAAATGTAACTTTCCAAAGTAGTTTCGTGGTATCTTCCACAGTACCCCAAATTCCTGCAGGT
Source organism: Phalaenopsis aphrodite (assembly GCA_003013225.1). Lineage (NCBI taxonomy): Eukaryota > Viridiplantae > Streptophyta > Magnoliopsida > Asparagales > Orchidaceae > Phalaenopsis > Phalaenopsis aphrodite. The sequence goes on from NEWO01000001.1 coordinate 2,494,358, forward strand.
GAGTGCAGCTTGGACCGTTCAGGAGTGCCGGTCAACACTTCCTTTATGTGGATTTACCTCCAATTGGGAGTCAGGTCCATTCTTTTTTTTATCCAAAGGCTATAGATATGTTGTTTTTACATTTATTAAGAGAGTTTTTGGATTGAATTTCTGTCACGACAATCGTAAGTGCCCAGGTTTTGCATCCAAAGGTAGGGAGTGCTCTAGTTATAGCTTGTCCGACGTAGAGATCTCCTTCTCTTCCAAGGTATCAAGTTGTGTTCTAGTTATAGCTCGTTCGACGTAGAGATCCCCTTCTCTTCCAAGGTGAAACCCTGGTTTGATTCAACCTTCAATCCATTCTCTCATGCTCGACAACGACTACGAAGAACTTTGCGCTCGTCATCCGCAATCGTCCTCTTCTCTTTTGTGCCCAACGACGAAGGGCTTCAGTGTCTTCCTGCTGCGGTTTCGTCTGTCAAGTTGCGGTTTCGTCGTCGAGCTACGGTTTTGCCTCTGCCTCGTCGAGCTGAGGTTTATCTGTCGAGCTGCGCCTTCATCTCTGCGCATTCGTTATTGCGGTTTTTTGTCTTCTGCGCAGGTTCGCCCCGACCTCTGCAGCTTGTCTTTTTTGCCCTATGCCCGACTTGCAGAGCTCCTCCTTATTGTGAAGGAGCTTCCTTTTTCTTTGGTTGAACCTGACAAAACCCCATTTGCCCACGTGGTGGGTAATCCTCAGGGGGAGACGACAGTTGTCTTCCCCTCAAGTTATAAGGAGAACCGTGATGGAGCAGGTGACTGTCACTTTATTAAAAATGAAAGCAGGAAAAGTAGAAATGCAACACTCTTTTTATCTGAGTCAGAAATTTCAACCTTGACTGAGAAATTCAAGTTTGCTCTTATTGGTGGGTAATCCTCAGGGTAACCCTCAGGGGGAGACGGCGGTTGTTTTCCCCACAAGTTATAAGGAGAATCGTGACGAAACAGACGACAGCCCCTTTATTAAGAATGCAAGCAGGAAAAGTGAGAAGACAACACACTTTTTCTCTGAGTCCGAAACAAACCATTCTTTGTGACACCATTGCTAGTCACCACTCAACTGCAAGCAATACTCATATAATCGAGAGTATTCTTGGGGCAACCTCCAACATGTAATCAGCTAAATGAAACATGTAATTAACTAAATGGGATATGTCTATTTGTGAGCGCTCTTGACAATAGAAAAAATTTATAAATTTGGTTCTCTGGTTTGGGTAGCCTATTGACCGACTTTTTTCTTTTTGTAAATCGATAATTACAAAAATTTGATGACGCTACTAGAAGATTTAAATTCCAACAACGGTGTCAAAATCTTGACTGCGACTTTATATATATGTGTTTGATTTAATAAAGATGTATAGATATAATATTCAATAATATCAAAGTCGAATTTGTCAACGCAAGTATACATATCGCTCAAGTAATATAGAGCTCTAATGGAGTCTTAGTTATCGATCCCACAGGGAGAAATAGAATACTACGGACTAAGGCTTAATAAAAAGTAATACTTCAACTACAACGACGTCGTTCAATTTGCTTATCTGTCACTAATACGCAATTGAAATAAGTAGATAATTTGGATAACTAATAAATAACTAATGATAGAAAGTTGAGTTTAATTTGTGATATTCAATATATAAGAAAACATCCATCTACTTGTCAAGAAATTATAGTGAATGGATAAAATAAATTAGTTCAATTTATATTGTGTCAAATAGGAACATATCTATTCTTTACCCTTTGGTCCAGGCATAAAGAACATTGAATAATCATATGTTTGGTTACTGATTCTGCGGCTAAGCTGGGAGGATACTGGCTCTCACTTCGGAGCTCTCACGTCCCCTCACCTGAGGGCTAACATCTACACATCAGTACCCAAACGATAGAACCGACTTGGGGATTTTAGTATGTCACTCTAAAATCTCCAATTATACACCCGATAGTAATATTTCCATATTTATTTGCACCCAACTTCCAAGTGCTTTGATCTCCCTGAATCTTGGATGTAATCTTCACTTTAGTTGTAAAACTCAACATATTTTAACAAATCAATTGACCAAATTGAAAGTAAAT